>JAASGK010000254.1:0-31754 GCA_023334195.1 Globisporangium emineosum
CACGTTCAGCTGCATCATCCTGCCAATCACGTTCTACTTCAAGATGCTCTGGAGCAAGATCCCGATGTACGAGAAGGTGGTCGGCATCCTCGTGATCATCGTCTGCTTCGCGCTCGGCTGCTACGTGACGTACAACACCGGGAAGGCGCTCTTCAACCCAGACGCGCCGGACCCAGACGCGCCGGCGTTCCCGTTCTGCCACCCGGAGGATCAGTTCGACGTCTACTACGTCAAGACCAACGTGACCGCCTAGGCGCACTCGGCGTGGACTTGTTCTTGGCTCAGCATTCTGCAGTCAACTGCCTTTCGTTCGCGTGATGAGTTGTTTTCCTCTGTGATATTAAAGAAGCAAACGCGATCGTTGATTCTCTTGCAGACACTGTTTGGTCCCTCGTGCCCACACTTGCTGATGCCACGATGACGAAGGAAAGCAGAGTCATTCTGCGTTTGCTCGCGCGGCCATCGCCGCTGGGAGTTCCGACGACGGGCACTCTGGAAAAGTGAGTGGCTTCACGTGTGCGTCATGAGGCAAAGAGAGAGAGAGAGCGCGCGCGCGACTCGCTTCGGAATGCTTCTTGGCTCTAAGAAGGCGCACTGAGGTGCGACCTCTCCAATTTACCACACGGCCGCCCCACTCATCAGAACACTCACCCAGATCCAGGGTGCATACAGTATGGACCGCCACGTTTCCCACTCCCTCGTCAAGATGGTGTCCTTTGCGAGGCTTCGTCTCACTCATCGCGTGAGTGCGAGAATGGATTGGATCTGATGAGGAATCGTGGACTCAGTTGCTGCAGGCAAGAGCCAGCGCGTTGTATTCCCTTGTTGGGCTCGCACACCCACCCATAGGATATGGAAACCTACGGAAAGCATGAATGAATGAAGACCAAGGTCGACGTTCAACGTCGCTCCAAAGCAAGGGGGGGTCTCTCGTCTTCATTCTGTAGAATGCAACTGTGGAAATGCTCATTGGAACCCAGAGAACAGCCATTTCACAAGATTCGCACGGTCTAAAGTGAAAAGTGAACGATCGCTAGCGAAAAGAACACGCGTGCATGCCAACCTCATGAGGTGCAGGCATTTCCAGCACATTCAGCAGACAACACAGGAGGATGAAATAGCCCCAGTGAACCCATAGTCAGGTTCCTTCTCAACACATACTTAAGAAAACCTCCCAGTGCTCAACATCTTTTTGGATGGAAGAGGGAAGACAATCCGTTTTCGTAGCCAGAACGGATTGACTCGAGCTCTTTTAACCACAACCACACTGACAATTACCTCGCGCTTGATGTACGCCGGTGAGCGGAGGAAAAGCAGCACTCCCAAGGGAGTTGAAGTTGTGGTGAACTCAGATCTCCGGCTAGGACAAGGTGCAAACTTTCGTGCGGTTGCTTTTCCTGCCGGTTATCTATCGTCTTCGCGCATTTTACCAGCGGGCCGATGGAAAGTTCTCCTTGGTCACAAACATTCAAGAGCAATGGCTTCTCGATGAATTCAGCATCATCCTGACCATGAAGAGGGCTGGATCCAACCTGGGAATGAAAGAAGCTCACCTCCCTCAACCCGTGGCGTAGAAATCCGGAGGGCCATCATCCAATATTTTCGGTTGTTGTTTTTCTTTCGAGGGTTGACCTCGAAGCGGAGCGGGGTTTCCACTGCGGGTAGAATTCCCTGTACCCCTGGGGATGCTCATGTGTGGAAAATGGAAACGGAAGGATCCGAGGGATTAGGGTTGAAGTGGAACCCTTATCCCACTCTTTGAGCCAGCATACACTTTCATTCAGCCCACAGACTTTGAATTTGCTCCAGCAATGATACACTCCATTGCACCTCCATGCCACGCAATGCAATTGCTTCGTTTGCGGACGATGTCATCTCCACCATATCTGTGGAGCCATACATGTAGAACACCCAGGGTCAGCTGTAGCATACATGCCGCAGGCGCCAACGCCTCGGGTCGTCCTTGTGATGGTAATGGGCCAGCAATGCCTCCATTCGCGTGTGAGCTGCTCTTCGTGTCACATTTTAATCAATTGAAGCGCTTCTTAATTTGTTGTTAATGGTTGTTTGCAAATTACCACACATCTCATCACGCATGGGTTTGCTTTCTGGCATTTTGTTTTCACAAGTGGCACCGCCTCCCAAAGGCTCGCTGCGTGGTTTGCTGGCAGCGTTAGTTCTGCGTACGAGTAGACTCTTGCGAGTCTCCTGCAAAGTCGAAAGCCAAGCTTGAGCCAGTTCCTCATGAGTACAACAGTCCTAAAAAAGAAGACTCAGACGCTCCTCCGTTCTTCGTCCCCATTGGCCACCGCCTTCCTGTGGATTCGTGTACCGAATGACACAATGGCGGTGGTATCCTTCACGGGATGCGCCTCCTTCTGCGGCATCTGCTCCAAAGAGAGCGTTTCGCTCCTTCAAAGGCGTGTCTTCTAACACGCGCTTTGTCTTGTTCCCCGAAGACACTGCACCCACTGCGTTGCCTGCTGCCACCCTTCCTCTCTCTCTCTCTCTCTCTCTCTCATTCGCAGATTTGCCTCGTCGCCACCAAGTCGTCCCGGAACAACAACGCAAAGCCTCGAAGTCATGGGGGACAAGGCGTGGTTCACGCTCGAAGACGCCAAGATCGCGTTCAACCTCTTCTGCTGCGTCTACGGTATCGGTACGCTCGGCATGCCGGCCAACTTCTCGCGTGCCGGCCCCGTCATCGCCGTGTTCGCGCTGGTGTTCATGGCGTTCGCCAACATCTACTCGTCCGTGGTCTGCTCCAAGGTCCTGCTCACGGCGCCTCGCTCGGTCAAGACCTTCGGTGATCTTGGCGAGTTCTGCATGGGCAAGCCCGGCCGCTACCTGGTCGTGATCTCCCAGATGGGCGTGTGTCTACTCGTGCCGTGCGCGTTCTTGGTGCTCGGTGGCATCTTGCTCGACAGTCTCTTCCCGGGTGCTTTTCAGCCGTCCGTCTGGATCATCCTCATGGCGCTCTCCGTGCTGCCAGTGTGTTTAATCCCAACCCTCAAGGAAGGTGCTGGCGCTGCATTCGCCGGCTGTCTCGGCACGATCATCGCTGATGTGATCGGTGTTGGCGTTTTGATTCACGGCATGAACGGGCACCCGCCGATCCCGTCGCCTGCGATCTCGTTCAAGCAGGTCGCCACTACTTTCGGCAACTTGTCGCTCGCCTATGGCGCTGGCATCGTCATCCCAGCGCTCCAGCGCCAGCACAGTGACCCGACGCGCATGCCGCGTGTGGTGTTCGTGACCATCACGTTCATCTCGTGCCTGTTCCTGATCTTGGCCACGACGGGTTACTCGGCTGTTGGCTGCCAGATCTCGGGCAACCTGCTCTTCACGATCTATCCGAACGCCACCACGGGCTTGACCAAGTTGGGTTTCTCCTCGGACAAGGGCATGGTTGTGCTCGCGTACCTCTGCATGCAGCTGCACATCACGATCGCGTTCGCCGTCATTGTGTCGCCTGCGTTCTACATCCTGGAGCGTCTCGTGCTGGGTATGCACAAGAAGAAGCCAGAAGATGTGGAGGCCAACAACTACAACGCCATTGACACCCCCGCTGACGGCATCAAGGGTGAGCGCACGTCCAAGGGCTCGGTGGTGTCCATGGCCGACATCGAGAAGGAGAGCTTCGACGATGGAGAGGAGGCGCGCGAGTACCGCGGCGCGAACGCGTTCAAGTACGCGATCTTGCGTATTGCGGTGCTCACCGTGCTGGTTGTCGTGTCGGTGCTGCTCAAAGACCACTTCCTGGACCTGACAGACTTTGTCGGTGCCTCAGCCATCACCATGAGCTGCATCATCCTGCCGATCGTGTTCTACCTCAAGAAGCTCTGGACCAAGATCCCGATCTACGAGAAGGTGCCAGCGATCACCGTCGTGCTCGTCTGCCTTGTGCTCGGCTGCTACGTGACGTACAACACCGGCAAGGTGCTCTTCACGCCAGGCGAGGCGGACCCGAGCGCACCGGCGTTCCCGTTTTGCAAGGCCGAGTTCGCCAGGGAGGTGTACTACAACGCCACTGCGGCCAACTCGACGTGATTTCGTGTGTGTCCTTTCACACAAGCCCAGCGGTGGTGTTCGTCACGTTGTCAAGCTTCACTTAACAGCTATCGGTTGGCGGTCGGCGAGTGATGGTAGTCACATCCTACATTCTAATCGAACCAACCACCTTCCAGTTGATTGTATCGTGTTCTGTTTTTGTATTCTTTACTCACCTGTCAGGGCCATATAATCTAACTATGTATTCCTATCGGTACCGTCCTCACGGTCGCTCGTCGCCCTCTATGCGTCGGAGGACTTGACGTAGTACGACTTGAACTGGTGCTCAACTGGGCAGAACGGGAATACCGGCGTCTCGGCCGTGGCCTCGGCCGTTCCATTGAAGAGCGTTTTGCCCGTCTGGATCATGACATAGATGCCGCAGGCAGTGCAGAGCAAGATGAGGAACAACGCGATCGCGCGCTCGTACAGCGGGATCTTCTTCCAGCAGAGCTTCAGGTAGAACACGAGCGGCAGGATGAGGCAGCTCATGGTGATGGTAGACGCGCCGATGAAGTCCACGAGGTCGAGGAAGTGGTCCTTCAGCGCGATGGACGCGATCACTAGCACCACGATGAGCACAGTGCGCAACAACACGTAGCGGATCGCGTTGCGCGCTCCGCGGTACTCAGCGAGAGACTCATCCTCGGCGTGTCCTGCAGAGTTCGTTCCGAGCTGGCGCTGCGTGTTCTGCTCGAGGTCTCCCTCCAGAGTGGACTCGCCTGAGACCAGCGACGGCGTGGACTGGGACACGTACGACTGCTTCTCCAAGCCATCGGTGAAGTCGCCAACCTCCTGCTCAGCAAAATTGGCTTCTTGGGCCTTGTGCATACCCAAGATGAAGCGCTCGAACATGAAGAACGCCGGGTGCAGCAAAGTGGAGAACGCGATCACGATGTGCAGCTGCATGAACAGGTACGCCATCACGACAGCGCCACGGTCCGCGATGAAGCCGAGCGAGGTCTCTCCGCTCGAGCCCGAGCCAGCGATCGAGAAGAGCAAATTGCCCGAGATCTGGCAGCCCGCAGCGCTGTATCCGAGAGCGGCGAGCGTCAAGAAGAAGCACGAGACGACCGTGAGGGTGACGAAGACCACCTTCGGCATGCGCTTCGGCTCGGTGTGTTCGCGCTGGAGGTCTGGAATCACAATAGCAGCGCCGTACGCCAGTGACAGGTTGCCAAAAGTGGTCACGACCTGCTTGAAACTGAGAGCAGGGGATGGAGGCGCAGGGTGGCCGCTCATGCCGTGCATGATGACGGCGATCCCGACAATGTCCGCGATGATTGTACCAACGCAACCAGCGAACATCATGCCGGCACCTTCTTTGAGAGTCGGGATCAGCGCGACTGGGAACACCACGAGCGCCATGAACACGATCCAGTACGTCTGGCTGAACGCCGTCGGGAAGAGCTCCTGGAAGAGCATACTGCCGAGAATGAGGAACGCGCATGGCACGAGCAGGCAGACGCCCATCTGCGAGAACACCACGAGGTATCTTCCGGTCTTGCCCATCACCCACTCACCGAGGTCGCCGTAGCTCTTCACGCTTCTTGGCGCGAGGAGCAAAATGCGCGAGAGTGTGACACTTGCGTACACGTTAGCCGATGCCATGAGCGTGAGCGCGGCAACCGCCAGGTACGGTCCAGCGCGCGCAAAGTTGGCCGGCATGCCAAGCGTGCCGATGCCGCAGACGCAGCAGAAGAGCGCGAAGGATGCCTTGAAGTCATCCACGGTGAAGAACGCCGTGGACTTGCGAGCCGACGACATGATGGGTTGCTTTGTGTCGGGGACTGGAGTAACTGTCGCTGCTGGAACTCGAAATTAAAAGTGAGTCGAATACGGGAGGTAGATTCGTACAAAAATCCCGGCTGACGGACATGCCGACGTTTGGCCCTCCGCCATATCATCACAGAAGGCGACCAGGAGCTTTTTCTTGTGAACGTGTTTGCGCAGTCACTCGCGCGTGCACACACAGGCCGCGCCCTCGCCAGTGGTTCCCTCGCCGCTCCATGGCCGCGTTCTGCCACTGGTGGCGCGTGTCGCGGGTTGACGTGCCGACTCGACTGGAAACGCAGCATGTTCACATTGAAGGAGCGCGGCGCCAAGAGATCCAGCGCGCGCGCGGACGGGCGCGTGATAGAGAGAGCAGCCGAAAAAGAAGCAGGAAGTGATTGATGATCCGGTCCAAACCTATTCGTTGGGTGCCGGATACAGTACGTGTTCTGTTTGGTTCACATTGACACACACAGGGTGACGTGAGTCTGTCTGCTGAGGCTTTCAAACTCCTAATTCCGAGCCAAACGCGCTCTTCCTTTCCTTTGTATCCCTCCACTCGCCATCATTCGCAGCAGACGAATCTCGTGGATCGCAAGAGTCCGGTGCACGAACATAGACAGTCGAAACTTGAGCGGTTGCCAGATGAGGCTCGTCGCACACAGATTCAGGGTCGCGTTTGATTGGCTGCTCCTCCCCATCTGTAAGTCTCTGATATACGCGATCTAGGGGATGGGCTGGCAATGATGGATGGGGAAGCTGCGGGCATCTGTCACATTGTCTTGTGAGACGCAATGCAGGACAGTCGACGTGATTGAACGAACATGCGCCGGCAGGCAGGGCGGTTGCTTCATGGCGCTTTGAGCGCGCCGGTGAAGCAACAAATCTGACAACGTCGATGGAATGAAGCAACCACGAAACAGGTCAGCAACGCAGTTGACTCTTGGGCGTTTCGTTTGCAGGGCTCCCTCTGGACGTGAGTGTATTCGTGACCGGCAAGTGTCCTGTTTCAACACTATGGTTGAGGATCGGATCAATCGTCTTTGGGTCGTGTAGAGTCCATCGTCACGTCGCTGGATCCAAGGAAGCTTTTCTGTAGCTCATTGCACATTGGGGATAGGATTCACTCGCTCGACTGCAAGCGATACAGTACATGTGGGTTAAGTCGGTACCAGGACCGATATCAATAAAGAAAGAGTTTGGTGCTGTAGTTAACGAGGTGAATGTGAACGCGTCCTATCTTCATCCTCGCAAACGACGCATTATGAAACGCGCCGAGTTTGATTGTCTCGGATACGTAGTGACTTTTGTCATCGCAGGCTGAAACAACAAGTCGAAAGAGGAAGAGAGAGGTAGGTACTCTAGTCTCCTTTGCTCTCAGGAGTATTGGAGGATTCGATGAAGCTGAGTGTGCTCAGTCTTCGCTTAACATTCCAGCAACATTCGGCTCAAATGGTGCTAACGAAAAGCCGAATGTTTGCATGTCGCTGGGATGTTGTCTCAAAAGGTCGACTGATGTTGCTTGTACACAGAAATAGGTAAACAATCATGATGAGGTTGCACCAAATACATTCAGTTGTGTAAAATGACGTAACGTTCGATTTGCTCCAATTTACGTCTTCCACTCCATTGTAGGTAGTCTCTCATAAGCGACCTAGAGCTCACATAAATGATCTGAGACTGAGAACTGAGAACGCTCACATAAACGAACTGAGAATGAGAACTGAAACTGAGAACGCACTTGCGATCACCTCCTTTTCCTTGGCAAGTCATAATCTCGATGATGTTGATGGGAGAAAGCAGGCGAATTGGACGAACCGAAGCGTCTGTGTCTGCTGAGGGAGCGCTGCTCTGGGTGCTGCACTCGCTGCTTTGCGCGCACTGGGGACCTGCACATGCGCCGTCGCAACCGCTTGAGCTGCGCGCCTTCGCTGGGAACGTGGGTCTGCTTCCTGCGATTGTGTACCCATTGGAGCAGCAACAGCTGCAGCTGCGCGAAGCAGGCGAGACGCAGCAGAGAGGTGCTGGCGACGCGGTGGAGGTGCGCGCGATCCACGTGCCGCAGAGGCTTTTCGTGCACTTTGTGTCGGCGAAGGCGTCCGTGCGTCTGGCTCTAGTGTGAGTCGACTGGCATTGCTCTCCTCGCTATGGCGCCATCCAAACTGATTGACTCTGGTGGATGTAACATGTACAGTGTGGGCGAATACGTGAAGGCGGCGACTTGCAACGACAGCAACACGAGCACTACTGCTAACGATCGAGTGTTGCGCGTGGGCGACTGGCTCTGCAGCCAGGAGCTTCTGCGCTGGCGGCTCGAGCGCAACGTGTACCCCGAGTTCTCGTCGGAGCCGCCAGCGCTGCACGCGATGGAGGCGGAGCTGAGCAAACTCCCGGAGCCGACGCTGACGCACGTCTACGAGTTTCTGCGAGCGGCGGAGTTCTCTCGCGTCACACAGGCCAACAAGGTACTTGTTTCTCTCTTGTCTTGCATTCTACTGAGATCTCTTCACGGTTTGCTGATCATTGGATTGCTCTGTCTGTGCGTGCGCAGTATTTGCATCAGTTGGCTGAAAACCCGTCGCTCTGGCGCCAGTTCCTCCAACGCGGTACGCTTTACGCCCCCAGGTTGCTGCCTCCGGAACCGGTTCTGTTTCAGATCAGCTTGGTGTTCATTCAATCTCTGCTCTTTGTGTGTCGTGCATTTGTATTTGGTCAGATTTTCCTGGGCATGTAGGCATGCCAGCTGCTGGGCCAGCCAGCGAGAAGCGCCAGTACGTCGATCAGTTCCAGGAGAAGCTCCGTCGAGACTGCGCGCGTCAGGCGATGATCCGCCTCGCGATGCTCTGGGAGGGCTCCGCTGTGAGAGATGGGCTCCCTGGAGGACGAGGAAGAGGGGGGGGCTTTGACCCGTTGCCCCCACCAGCGCAGCCCTCTGTCTGGCTGCCTCCGTCGCCCTTCCTTCCAGGAGAGATGCTGGACCCAGAAGGGAGACGACGCAGAAGACGAGACTCGGACCTGGATTTCGACGCGGAGCTGCGCCCGGCGCTCGACCAGCGCCGCCGAGAGTTCATCGAGCGCTGGTGGTGAGATTGCCACGATCTTCAGCCAGCCAATCAAGGGAACAAAAGAGCCCAGTACGATCAACGTGTTTATATTTGAAGCGTTCTATTTTAACGAACTCAGTACCATATGAAACATGTGAGCCATGCCTATTAGACTTGATGCGTTTGCTACATTTTTGGATTAGCACTACTTTGAACAGCAGAACGATGCGCTGGGGCGGGCGAGGGCCTGCGGTGCTCACTGGCTCGAGTCGGGACGAAGCAGACGCCGCGACGGTTTTCCCGTTTGCGTCAGGTCCGCACGCGAAAGCCCCACTGGCACTGAAGAAGCCCGGACCGAAGCCAGCGCTGACGGGTACGGCGGTCGGTCGCAACGTGCGGCCAGGGAAAGGAGCCAACTCGAGCGCTTCTGAGGTGCCAAATGGTACCGTCAGAGCAGAAGAAAGCCCGGTGGTCGCTCCAGCGAATTGCTCGTCCCAGATGCCGTCGTTGCCGTCGTCATTCCTGGTGTGCGCTGGCAAGAGCGTGAGCTCCAACAACAACGACGAACACCTGGAGGAATCCTCCGAAACCACGGCGCTCCACCACGACAAGCGAGCTTCGGCACCAAACTCCTCCGACCCTGCGAAGAAAACGCCAGCGCACTCTCTTCAACGCTCCGACTCGGAGTTGGAGCTCATCATCAGCGAGCTCCGGGAGAAAATCTCGCTCCAGCATCGATTCGAAGAGGAGAAACGGAAACTCGCCATCGCCACTGCGAGTCTCAAGAGCTCCGAGTCCGGCAGCGGTGCGCTGGACTCGAGTCGCAGCACTGGCAGCAACTCGGAGCACCATCACCACCCACGCAGGCACCTGAAGAACCCTGTCGAGCGCGTCAACAGTAGCAACCCCCAAGGAGCAGCGGGGGTCCCCATATTGTCCTCGTCGAGCTCCAATTTGCTCAAGCGGCAGCAATCTGCGAGCCACATGAGCCGCCAGCTAACGACCGGGAACGCTGTGAAACTGGCGCAACCGACAGTGGTCACCACCAGTATCAGCGCATCGTCAGCATCTCGCTCGAATTTGATGGCAAGCGCGAGCGGTGTGGGGAATTTCCACCACCCAAACAACGGCAGCATCTTTCAAGATCGAGGAGACTTGGACGCTGCTTCCTACACGAGAGTGTACGACGACGAAGGGATGCTCATCAAGTCGTACGCCCAGGAACCCAAGAGTGCTGTAGGGAACAACAGCAGTCACGGGAGCTACACTGCTTCACACTTGCACAGCTCCACGGGGGGCAATGAAGTCCAGCGACCGATTGTCTACTATGGCAACGCAGACCCCACACAGAAACGATCAAGACGCATCCGACGCTCGACGCCAGAAATTGCGCGGAGGAACTTCAAGCTGAGCCTCGAGCCGCAGCAGCAGCAGCAGAGCGAAAACAACGTGAGCGACAGTGACTCGTCTTCCTTTGGAGAAGATGATAACCCGTTCCTCCTGCAGTGCTCGCTCTCACCCGTCGGTCCCTGGATGGCGTCGGACGGTCGCCACCATCCTGAGAGCTTCGACAGCTTTGATTCGCAGCATTATCCGTCGGCCTCGTCCAGGTTTGACCTGTCGCCAACGACTGCGCGGTCCTCCTTCACTACTGAGGACGAGTTTGCGGAGCTGTCGCCTCGAAGCCGCCTTCTCTGGCTCTCCCACTGTGCAGACAACGCCGAGAATTCTCCCGAGACGTTCTCTTCGGTTGATTTTCTCAGGCAGTGCCAGCGAAGTGTGAGTCATCCTGGTACAATTCGACCCTCGAGCGCTGTGCTGAAGGCGAGTGGGGCCAAGCCGCCTCCGGTGCGCTGCTCGTCCGCCAAGGTTTCTTCTCAAAGCAGAAGAGGCCCGAACTCCACCAGCGACTTTGGTGGCACGAAGAGCAAGAAGCGACCGCAGAGTGGAGGCTCGAAAACGCGCAAACTCGCTTCGTGAAGGCTGACCAGTACACAAAATCGTGGGGCGTGGTGGGGATAGATAGATATTGCAATACATAGACAGATAGATGCGAAAAGTAGCAAACAAAAGTTCTTCATATAAAATACCCACGCTCGCTTCTCTTTCTCACACACGTGACCTGTACTGCTGCTTGTTGTGGGAAGAGCAAGTAGAAGAACCGGAAGCTACGCCTCGTTGCTTCGGTTGCTGTACATCAAGTCCCGCATCGCAAAGGCTCTGGATGAGGGGACTTGGAGAACGTGGCGGGGGGTATACTCCGGCTCGACAGAGTACTTCTTTCCATCCATCCTTGGAGATCGCTCAAGGTTGTTGGAGTCGTGATCGGCGTTGTTGTCTTCCATCTCTGGTCCTTGCTCTTGCACAACAATGCTGAGCTTTGACGTGCTCGACGTGAATGCCTTTGGGTTCTGTGCTTCCCCAAACTCTGGGACAATATCTTCCAGACTCAGTGAGCTGTGGCTGTCACCGCCGTATTGATTCACCTCATTCAGTCCACTGTCTTCGTATCCGGGAAGCTCGTCTTGTGATGACAACCGCGGTCTCTCGCTTTGCATGACAGGAGATTCTTTGCTGGGAAAGATTGCGCAGCCGAACGACTTCTCGATGCTTTCAAACAGCACATTGACTATGATCTCATTGTCAGCGACTTCTTCATCTGGATCAGAGCCGATTGTTTTATGCTCCGCCTCATCGTCAGCTTTGCGTGCTTGTCGCTGGAGACGAATGCTGCCGCTCGGGTCCAAATACTTTACCAACCAGCTGCTAATCCAAGACACTTGGTCGTGCAAATCCTCGTCGAATTTGAAAAGCTGCTGGAGCAAAAGCGAGTCTTTCGCGCGACTGACACAGAACTCGAGCAGCTGGAACGTATATTCGTGAAGGATTCGATGGTCCTTGTAGTATCCAGCAGCCTCGAGAATGCCTTTCGAGGCAGAAAACAAATGCTGATGGACTGGCACTTTCTCAATGACACTCAGGATGCCAGCATCCGACTGAACCGCTAGCTCTTCGAAGTCGAGAAGAACGTGGAAGACGCGGAAGATTTGATCGAGGTGGGTGGTTTTCACGTCCTCCAGCACAGTCATCAACAGCGAAAGCAGCTTGTCGCGCTGGGAAAAACTCCCGCGCTCAGCGATCTGGATGAGCACAGGGGCGAGTTCCTCATGAAGATTGAACCGAAGCATATTCGAAAGAGCAGTCTGGTTCAACACCAAATTTACATCCACTGGGATGCGGCGTCCTTTCGATCGGTACTGTTGCTGCGGGGAGTGCGAGCCGCTTGAGACACGTGGAGGTTCGTGAGAAAGTGAACCTAGAAACTCTTTGATCATACGTCGCTCGATCTCCAGTGTGCACGATCTCACCCGTGAAACACCATACGCGTCCAGTGATGACGATAAATACGAAGAATCGGAGCATGCTACCAAGGAAGAGACATGCGAGAAGTGATCTGTGTTCTTCTGTTCAGCTTGCAGCGTAAATAGCAGTCGATCGAAATACCGGAGGTCGCTGACGAAGATCTGGTGGGTCGTATCTCGCTCCTCAGCCGAATCAGCAAACTTGGCACAGACACAATTCTCCAGTAAGGCGCCAATCCGCGATAGCGCAGACGCAACTACTGTCGTAGAGAGCGCCATTGCGCCGCCACTTGTTGGGTCGGCCAGCTCGATGGTCTGCTCTCGGTCATGGAAAAGGTCTAGCAGCACGCGATAGAAGTCAACAAGCACTGTGCGATGGCTGCTGTGGCTTTCACCGAGCTTGTCCTGTGGTGAAAGCTGTCTGGTCAGAGTCGACACCGAAGCTGACAGAATGCCGAGGCAGCCATCGACGAGGTCTGGATTGCTTTCATTCAGGAACGCCACATCGAAGATCCAGCTGCGGGCCACAGACACATTCTCTTGGGGCGGTGAAGCAATCGCGTGACGAAGAAGCCACACACTGAAAACGCATTTCTCCGTCTCGTCTGCATCTGTTTCTGGATCCTCTGACTTCAGCCAGCCCGAGATCCATCTGAGAAGTTCGTTTTGCGTGCGCAAGGATGCTTGGTCAGTTGAAGACGACTGTAAAGACGCCATTCCGAACAAATACTGGCAACCGAGCACACAAATCTGCAAACGCACAAAGTCACTCGGCAAATCTGCAACTGCACCATCCCAATCCTGCAGCTTGTTTTCCGCGCCCGATGGTCTTGCTGTCGAATCACACGACGACGAAAATGCTTGATCGACCATCATTTTCATAAACTGGGAATATGTCGGACCAAACACATCCACGACGCTCTGAAACTGGGTGTTCTCTTGGCACGTCTCCTTGATCAACGCTCGCAGCGACGAATTGACAGACTCGCGAGTCGATTGCCTTGCTTTCGACACGAGGGCGACTTCTCCTTGATCTTGAGTTGAAGAAGCAACTGGCTCTGCTCGACGCTCGTACATCAACATGTACGCGTTTCTTCTTCTCATCTGGACTTTGTTGACTCGTGAATTGCCATCCCAGTGCTGCTTGATCTCTTCCCCTCCAAAGCACTCGTCTCCGATCAT
Source organism: Globisporangium emineosum (assembly GCA_023334195.1). Lineage (NCBI taxonomy): Eukaryota > Oomycota > Peronosporomycetes > Pythiales > Pythiaceae > Globisporangium > Globisporangium emineosum. Next base: position 13,412 of record JAASGK010000254.1, read on the forward strand.
GTCGATTTCGAATTCTCGGACGACTTCGTCGTTAAATTCGAGCCATCGTTCCGGGTGGGCTCGGTCCTTGATGAACGAGTAGTAGTGGCCCATGTCTGACGTCCCCGAGTGGACCACAATTCCTACAAGATCGTACATAGTTGACTCTTCGCCACCGCTGGCTGCCTCTTGTTCTCCTCCACTATTGCACGACTGCTCTTGTGACAACGAAAGAGCTTCGCTCGTGAACGGAAACATGTCGATCTCCTGCGGGAACTCCAGGTAGTCGTTGATTTTCAGCTTCTCCATCGTGTCGAAATCGAACTCGAAGCGCTTCAGATGACACACCAGCGTCTGCGGTAACTTCTTGATGCAGATGCGCTTTGTAGCCGATACTTTTTGCTGCAAACGCTCGCAGAAATACGCATTTTCTCCGTCGAGCGACTCACCCTGAACGTACAGCGCTAGGGAATCCTTTAGGTGCTGCTTCTTCGACACCTCTAAGCTTAGCGCGAAGAACTTCTCTTCTCGTTCTGATATGTGGCCCTGCTGAGTGATGATTTGGTTGACTAAAACTCCTCCAAAGCACTTCTCCAGAAAGTTTGACGCACCCTGCAAGCTGGCGGAGCTGGCTTCTTGAGACTGCTGGGCTACGCTTTGTAGCTTGGTGTCAATCCGATCTAACAACAAGCAGAAAAACTCGTCCGCATCCATTTGAACTCGCAAATCCGTCGGGTTCCCGTCGAGATCTTGGTGCGATAGAGCGAAAGATGTCGGATCAAACGATTTGAAGTTCGTGAATGCTAGTGACACGAACAGCTTTTGAAGTTGCGCGATTTCGTCAGACCACTGGGATGAACTGCTGGAGTCTGCGGGCATGCAGTCGACAGATAACAGTCCTTCTCGAAAGCTTGGCGTCATGAACAACTGTTGAACCAGCGCGTTCATGTAGCAAATGCATCCAGGGTTCACAAGACCCGCATGGTAAATCTCGTTCTCCGAGTCTTGCAGCAAGTCTCTCGGAGAAAAGTCCCATGGTCTTCCTCTCGCACGCAGCGTGGCGAGGACAGACTTTTGGAAAGTGTCGTGACATTTCAGCACATGATTGATAGTGGACGTGGGATCTGAAGGTAAGGCTTCGCGAGGTGGAGTGACAAGAGTGGAGAGCAACATTTGCGCGAGCTCACGACTTCGGTCGCTCTTGCACTTTGGCATTGTAGGACCGTGATCTTCGTTGGAGTCTGCTGCATAATTCGGGTTTCCAAAGAGCAAATGCTTGAGAAGGAGATCGACTGTCCACTGACTCGCAGATGACGGATCTTCTCCTTTCGACTCATTATCTGGGTGGTAACTCAGCGCAGCTCCGCGAAGCTTGTCAGACAATAGCACCAGGGACCGCAATATTTCCAAGTAGCCGCAGATGGTTTCTTCGTCGGTATTCTTCGACTGTGTCACGTGCTCGTGGAGTCTGGCTAGCACACCCTGGGGGATAGCATTCTCTGATAGCCACGACACTACCGATTGTCTTGGCTGGCTCTCTGATCGTGGAACCGAGGAACTCAGCAAGCTATCGAGCAAAGCGACGAGCTGCTGTTGACAGTCCTCGTTGGAAGAGTTCAGCAGCATGTCGCTCAACCCACGCACCAATTTCTCGATAAACAGACTCTTGCAGATGCGGGTTTCCGTTGTCAGGTCGATCAATGACTGCAGCGCGGTGGTTCGAGCTGTCAACGACGGACAATCGAGTAGCATCGATTTAATCCATTCCATGAGAGAAGGAGAGCTCTGGATATTGCTTGAATCGTTGCTGTCTGTATGAGGGTCCCAGAGACCATCAGTCAAGAGATCAGGGTTGAGAAATGCCACCGCAGCAAACAGCTGAACTCCACACTGGATCGCCTCTTCTGCCTGAGCTGAGATGGATGCGTTCGTTCTAACATCAGCAACTCGAGAGGATGGTGGGTCGTACTTGCACGACGAATACGCAAACGTGAGCCGGATAGCACTCTCACCCAGATTTCTCAGGCTAATTGACCGCATGAATGCTGGCAAAGTTGCCAACGTCAATCGCACGTCAAAAGTACACACTTCGACGCCTCTCCATTTTTCACGTGGCGCTTTCCGGTACAGCTGGACGAAGTAGTTGAGTGTGCGAACAACGGCGGCTAAGCACGTCGCAGTCAAGCTGCTCGTGTACGCGGATACGAAACTCCTCACACCAGAGGCGCCATATTGTCCTGCCAAGTGGGTTGACTCCCATTGCAGAAGGTTTTCGTACAGATGCTTGGCTCCACCCAACCGGACAAAACGCTCGCGCCATTGTCTCCGCGCCGAGTCCGATGTTTGGTCTGCATCAGCTTTTCCTGCAGCATCTTCAACTGGAAGTAACAGCGCTTCAACAAGTCTCAAGGCGTACAACAACCTGTGAATGTTGGTTGTGTCCAACAAGTCAAGCCATACCACATCCTCGTTCGCGCCAGCAGTCGAAGGACGCAGACGAATCATCTTGCGAAGAAGCTCGTTGTTTGTCGGTAGACGACAAATCAGTTCCCATGTGCGCTGGGATGTTGCATCGTTCCAATCGACCAATTGGAGAAGAGTGTCAAAATAAGTGTCTTCGTTTGCAAGAATCTGGCTCATGATGCTGTATTTCGGCTTTCTCGTCAGTGATGCTGAGGAAACTTTCGCGTGCAAGTCGATGGTTTGTGGTCGCGATTCACCTTCATCTTCACCATCGACATCTTGAAGCGCTTTATTGATATCCTCGAGAGACAAATCTGGACCTCGTTGAGGAGATACGTTCTGCGGCCACTGCAGGTTTGGTCGAATCCGAACTGTTGGGGATCTCACCGCAGACTTGCCAGACAAAAGCAAGCTTCCTCTTGGCGACACTGGTATTTCCTCAGCCGAAAAGTGTATGCCGCCCTCGATCGCAGCTGCTGATACAAGAAGCGGCTCTTGATGGCTGTCCTGCATTGGCATTTTTCTCAAGCGGGATGACACGTCAATTCTTTCACTGACTTCATTTTCGTCCTCGTCAGGAATCGCATCCAACAGCGCATGGTGCTGTCGGAACGTCCAACTAGGACGACGAGAAGAATTTAGAATCGACTCAGCCTGCCCAACACTTGTCAATTGCCCATCCTTCATAGGTGACGGATATATCTCCAAATGCTGAAGCCGCTCTTCCAAGTTTTCGAGCTCAAAGACTTTTCGTTTCAGCTTCGATTCACCAAAAGAATATCCATGAACACCCGGTAATTCTCCTGGGGAGACAGGATCGGACGCATCGCTTGTTCCGTGGCCCGTGCTGGCACCTGGGACATCCAAGGTGGCATCGCAAGCATCCATGAAGTAGCGCAGCAGGTCCACACACCTGTTGACAATTGCGATGCTGTCAGCGACTCCTTCCTCACCGCCGCATCCTTCCGACTTCTCTGGAATCTGGTCCACTTTTGACTTTGCAAAAGTTAGGAACCCCATGCACGTCTCGACAAACTCGAGCTTCTTCTGCAATGTAATCTCTGCACCCTGTAGATCTGGCACAAACTCGAGATAAAAGCTTGCGAGCAAAGTGATGCACTCTTCAGCCACCTCGGGCTTTGTCGACTTGACCGCGAGGTGCCACAGCTGCTCCAATCCAGTCAGCGGCCTCCCCGTGACAAGATCGACGACACTGTCGCTGCTAGGCGGAGTACAATCGCCATCGTCACTACTTTGCGCAGAAAAAGTCTGTAAGCCACCATTTCGGAGATTGAGGTGCCGGAACAATCGGTGGAAGCAGCAAAGCGTCGATAAAGTGACTCGGTCACCGGACAACGAGCTGAACTTGTGGATCAAGAGGTGCTCTACCAGTTGTGGGGACAGCAGAGATGACAATGCACCACTCTCCGAGTTACCATCACCCGATACTGAGACCGCGGTGTTCATACAAAGCTCGATCCACTGAAAGCATAGCGACGCTTCGTCTGTCGTGGCTGCCTCCTCGATCAAGAGCTGCCACACCAAGTCCAGTTGATCTTGAGAGAGTGACGAACTTGAACGAGCGCCGCTGCTGACTTGGGACACCATCACCCACGCCGCACGAAGTGCTAGGAGCCGCACTTTGATTTCATTCAACTGAACAGCAGGCTGCTCTGAGATCGCCGCTTGCTCCTCTGATTTACGGCTGCGCTGCACGCTGTTGGGATGAACTTCAATTTGAACTGCAGCCTTGTAATCCAGTAGCTCATTCAGCAAAAGATCTACAACCGGATCCTCTCCAGACGTCGTCAATGCTGGCGTATCCCACTTCATCTCTGCAACCAGCAAGGCAAGTCTCGTGAAAAGCTTGAGAGACACGAGTATCTGCTGGCGTCGACGAACTTTATCGATGCACGCTTGACAGAATCTTTCAATCAAGTCAGACGCGATGTTGGAGCGAGCTGTAGATGGTCCTTCGATTGGGTGTTCGCTGGAACCCTCCTTTTCACTTGCATCTTTCCTGATGATATCTTCCATCTGCTGAAGAACTTGGTCCACGAGTGTGTCAGATGTGACGGTTGGTAGCACGACAGTCCACAGATGCATCAGCACTTGTTCTCTGAGATCGCTTTCCCCGTGAGTAGATGCTATGTCACCAATTCCCTCTGTGGTGGTACATCGTGCAGCAATCGCAGCCAGCAGTGATAACTGCCCAGCATCAGTCACCGAGACACCTTGACATTTGAGAAACAAATGACGAAGCAATGACTCGTCGATGAACTCCACAAGTTCCATCAATAAGTCTTGAACAATCGTACGATGAGCCTCGTGGCGCTGCTGAAGCTGATGTGCTTGCTGAGAGCTAGAACTACTACCTCCGTAGCAATTCCAGACTAGGTCCAACCATCGGGAATCCAGACATTCCAATTCAGACGCGAACTGGAACAAAGGAACGGAACGCTTGATCAACTCCGCATGCAGCTTTTCTCCAAAAAGCTCTCCCATGATCTGCTGCTCGTGCAGCCACGTCATCAGGTACTGCAGCTTGGCCATCAAACTCGACGCTGTCGGATTCGGTTGCTCTTGAACTTGCTCGTTAAACTGACGAGTGGTCAGAGTCACGATTTCTGACAGCCCATAGATGCGCTTTTCCAGCGAGCTGCTTCGGAATTGGCGCAAGAGTATCTCGAGACGCAAGAGCTGGACACTTTGCTTGAGCGAGTCCCTGGTTGCTTCCTCTTCTTCTTCGACCATAACCTCACACTCAAGCAATTTTTGATCTTGAATTTGCAGAACCTTGACAAGCACGAGCTCCATTACTTGGACAACTTCAAGCAACGACTCTCTCGACAGCGCGTGAAACTCGACCGAAGAGAGCTTTTCCATGAAAAATCTCGTGCTATCGCAGAACGGGCGGAAGTATTGCAGTAAGAAGTGGCTCGTAAGGTGATCTTTCACTGTGTAGAGCGTCCGGAAGATGCATCGAACCGCCTCAAACGACAAGATTGTGTCGTCTTCGCTGCTGCTTTCCCCTTCAACCTCACTCGAGATGCTGCGCAGGCTGGCCAAGAAGAGCGAGAAGCCACCGATTTCGCCCCAAAACTGAAGATTCTGTAGGAAGAACACTGACACGTACGGGTTCCGCTCGACAGCAGCAAACTGTTGCTTCTCCGACCCGCGACTCACGTTTCTTTCTGCTTCCCCACTTGCATCATCCTCGTCGTCGCTTTCTTCTTCTGACGATGTGCTGTGGAACACGTAAAACTGCCCCTGCTCATCTAGAATTTGAATGAGCGAATGCAAAAGGCACGGGTCCCCAGTGAGCAGCTTGGCTTTCACCCTTTTTAGCACAAACTGCAAAAAGCTGTTCGTGGGCTTGACGCACTCGCGGTCGAAGTGCCTTCCCAACACCAACTGCACCACTTGCGGCAGGAAATCGGTCTCAAAGCGCTCGAAGAGGTCGCCCGGCAGCCAGCAGCGACCGCTACTCTCGCATTCCCCGTCTTCATCATCGCCGCACTTCTCTTGCTGGAAGCCAATGTGTCTCACTATCTCAAGCAAGGGCACCGGATCCGAACTCGTTGCGACCTCGTTCGCAATCAGCAAGCATGTCCCGTCGAAATCACGAACCAATTCGTCGGCGATCCGCTCCACATCGTCGATGCTCACAGCGCTGCTGGCGTCTTCGTCCATTTCGCACTTGCACAGCCTGTCGACGTTCTCTTATATATCTCCTCTCTTTCTCTGACCCTCACGCAGCAGACAGGAAGACGACACACGACGCGCTCACAACAACAGCAACGCTGAATGACGACGCGGCTCCTCTCGAAGTTGACGAAGCTTGCGTGTTGAAGTCAGCCCCACAAGCGCGATAGGCTGCTGCTCTGGACTGGACTGGACTGAACCACGAATGCTCGCTTCTTGTCTGTGACTGGAAGCCTCAAGAGAGAAGAAACTTTCCACCAACGACACTCGAGGTCACCAAAGGGCAGTTCTGCGCGAAACGGCCCACCAACTCAACCTCCGCCTGCTCGCCCAACAGGCTCTTCGTCACTGAAACCTCCGCTTTCTTTATCGCTCGCTTGCTTTACACACTGGTGGTGTTGGCGGTGTTATCGTCTTCAGCAAGCAGGACACTCTGGAGACTTGTGACGATGTGGCGCGGACTGACGTCAAAGCGCTCCTTAGGGCGGCGCTGCAGCCAGCGAGCCTGCGCGCCTGCCGCACGAGCCCCAAGGTAATCTCGCTGCATGTGGTCACCCACATGCAGCACGTCCCGGTAGCATATATCGTCAGCACTCTGCGCGGGTTCTTCCTCTTCTTGGGCTTGATGCTTGAGCGTCGCGAACGTGGACGTGAAGATCGACGCGTGGGGCTTCATCTCGCCATGCTCCCAAGACGTCGTCACGACCTCAAAGTACTCGCGTAGCGTCAAATCACGCAGAATCGCGTCCAGCCGCTCGTCAAAGTTGGAGATCACGCCCAGCGCCACGTTCTGGTCGCGCAACGCGTCGAGCGTAAGGCGAACGTCGTCAAACACGTGCCACGCTTCCCCCGTGGCGTAGTGGGCGTACAGCTCCGACGTGAACCGGCGCGCCACGTCGTCGGTCATCTCACTCGAGAGCTCCGTCGGCAGAGTGTTGAGGATGAGCTCGCTCCACCACGCAGATGCGGTCGCGAGCTCTCCTTCACCGGCACTCTTAGCGGTTGCGCGTCCAAAGTTGGGTTTCCGCGCCGACTGCTGCTCAAACACCAGCGGAAAGCGGCGGTCGATGTGCGCGGCCGCGTGCGCCACGCGGTCGGACGAGAGCTGCTGGCGCGTGGCTTTCTGGAAGAAGCACGCGTACGTGGCGCCGATGGGCTCGCGCGGACGCAGCAGCGTGGCCGTCGCGTCCAGCGTCACGACGCACCACGGGAAGAAGGTTCGCTTCATTTGGGTTTGCTGTTGCAGCCGAATGCAGACATCGATGGTCGTAAATGAAGTGGTACACACAAGTAGGTTTTAACAAACAATTAACGGGTTATTGAAGATAGGCAAAGAGTCACACTGGCGAAGGGACACGACTGTTGTGGGACTAGTCGCGCATCCGCCCGCCACCACACACGCCCATGAGAGAAGAAGCCCAGCAATAGCACAAGACAAGAGAGAGCGAGCATGGGCGTCTCTTTATCCCCCACCACATCCACATCTCCAGGAGCAGATGAAGCGCCTGCCATGACCATCTGCTGCCTCGGTGCTGGGTACGTGGGCGGCTCGACCATGGCAGTGATCGCAGCACACTGCCCGAGTGTGCGGGTGCTCGTTGTGGACTCATCGGATGCAAAGATCGCGCGCTGGCAGAGCCCCGAAGCGTCGGAACTGCCCATTTACGAGCCCGGGCTCCACGATCTGCTCACAGCCACACGCGGCGTGAACCTGATCTTCACGAGTGACGCGCAACGCAGCATCCAAGAGGCCGACATGATCTTTGTGTGCGTGGACACGCCTACGAAAGCGAGTGGACTCGGCGCCGGCAGCGCTTCAGATACGCGGAACTGCGAGGACTGCGCGCGCATGATCGCGCGGTTCGCGACGAGCGACAAGATCGTCGTGGAAAAGTCGACGGTGCCCGTGCGCACTGCTGCAGCCATGAAGGAGGTGCTGAACGCGAACTCGAGCAACAACGTGCGCTTCGAAGTGATCTCCAACCCCGAGTTCCTCTCCGAGGGCTCTGCCGTCGCGGATTTGAAGAAACCGGACCGACTGCTGATCGGCGGCGCATCTACGCCAAGCGGCGCCGCAGCAGTCGAGAAACTCGTGTGGATCTACTCGCACTGGGTGCCTCGAGGTACGAAACACGTAGAAACCATGCTTTGTTTGTTCTTGCAGTACGACGGTTGTGCTGACTATTTAATGTCTCTACCCCCTTTAGAAAAGATCATGACCGCGAACATCTGGTCCTCGGAGCTCTCCAAGCTCGTCGCGAATGCGTTCCTGGCGCAGCGCATCTCGAGCATCAACTCGATCTCCGCGATCTGCGAAGCCACTGGCGCTGATGTGCACGAAGTGGCGTGCGCCATTGGCATGGATGACCGCATCGGCAGTCGGTATCTGCACGCTTCCGTGGGCTTTGGCGGCTCGTCGTTCCAGAAAGACGTGCTCAACCTGGTGTATCTGACCCAAACGCTCAATCTGCCCGAGGTCGCCGAGTACTGGCGCCGCGTGGTCGAGATCAACAATTTCCAGAAAGACCGCTTCGTGAAGAAGATCGTGCATTCGATGTTCAACTCGGTCTCGAACAAGAAGATCTGCGTTTTCGGATTCGCGTACAAGAAAAACACGGGTGACACGCGGGAAACCGCGGCCGGTGCGATCATCAAGGCGCTCCTGGTCGAGCGCGCGAAGATCGCGGTCTTTGACCCGCACGTGCGCCAAGAAGACATGGTCGCAGAGTTCGAGCGCCAAGGCATGAGTGAGAACGATTGGCGCGGGCGGCTCGAGTTCTTCTCGAACCCGTACGAAGCCGGGAAAGATGCCCACGCCGTGTGCGTGCTGACCGAGTGGGAACAGATCGGAGCGCTGGACTACGAGTGGATCTACCTGCAGATGGCAAAGCCAGCGTTCTTCTTCGACGGACGCAACGCACTGCCGCACCGCAAGCTCCGAGAGCTTGGCGCAGAGGTGCACGCTGTCGGCAAGGCGATTCGCTAATATATTTCCTACGACGAGGTTTGCAGCTCACACTGAGATGATGCATATTCATTTAATTAACCCCAGCTTTGATGACAACAAGTAAATCCTATTTCAAATAATGGATCTTACGATGCGAGGCCGATCTTCTGGTCTGCGGCAAAGTACGTCCGGCGCTTGGCCCAGGGCGTCGTGTCCGGGTAGATGTAGATCGGGTAGAGGCTGTTGGCGTGCGAGGCCGTCGAGAGCATCGACTGCTGGTTGTAGTCGAACTCGAAGTTCATCTCCGTGCCGTACTCGTCCAGGCATGGTGGCTGCCACAAAGAGAGAGAGAGAGGGTTAGTATGCGTGAGCCACACATACAACACAGAGTGAAGCTCTTGGGGTTGGTTACCTGCGTGCAGTAGTACCAGCCCAGGACATCATGCTTCTGCCACGAGTTCCCTGTCGACGCCGTGAATCCCTACACAAATCAACCATTCTCAACATTCTCAGCATACACAGAGATAAGAAAGCGACTGACTGCTATCAATTAGCTCAAACTCACCACGAAAGCTTCGTCCGCCTGCAGCCGCAGCGTCGCTGCGAGGTTGATGGGGATCGCCAGCATCGGCGTGTCGCTCTCGATGCCGTCGTCCATGAACACGACGAGTGTTCCGACGCGACGGCCCTCGGACACGTCCCTAATGAACTGGACGAGGTTGGTCGTCGACGAGAAGTACGGCGCGTACTCATACTAGATAAAAAAGGTCACAAAGATTGGTGAGAATTCCGGGACCCGGTAGCTGCATAAAGATCCCACCGTAGAGAACTTTGTACCTTGATCTCATTGTAGTACCGGATCTTGACCGAGTGGACTTTCCCATCCGCGAGGTCGTGCAGCACAGCCGCCGAGAGCCGCGCGCTCTCGAGCAGCGAGTTGCCGTCCAGGCCGTTCGAGTAGATCGTCACATGGTCGAAGAAAGTGTCGGGCTGCTCCGTGTTGAACCACGTGTCGAACTCGATCGCGAGCGAGTTCTGGAGTCCTTCAAAGCCCATTTGGCTGCGCTGCCTCGTGGTTGCATTCTGCACGCCGAGTGTACTCGTCTTGTTCGGATGCGAGTGCAGCGCGAACGCAAAGCCGTCGCCGCCGTGCACCGAGCACGAGCGGTAGTGGTGCACGCCAAAGTTCTGGTCCTTGACCTCGAAGCAGCGCTTCGACTGGTCCGTGAGCTGGAACGTGAAGCGTGTGTCGAAGCCCTGGAGCACTGGTAGTGGCTCCGCGTACCAGACCGATGCGACCTGGCGCGGCTGCGACGCCGTAAGCCGCAGCCGCACAGCGCAGCGCTCCACTTCCTCGCTCTTGGCGAACACGGCACGATGACCCACACTCGCAGTCTCCACTGCGATCCTGGCGCTGGTCGTGTGGTTCTCCGTTTTGGAGGTCTCGACCACGACCTTCTCGAGCAGCTGGTGCTGTACCATCTCCAGCGACGCCTCGCGCAGGTCGTCTGCGCCGGAAAGCTCCGAGTACTCGTTCTGTTGGTGAGGGTGCGACGACAACACATCACCATTAGAGCCAGCCATGCAGCAACTCCCGAGCGACTACCTTGCAACTCACCCTCATGATGTGCGAGCAGCTGCTTGTCGCAGCGTTGCCGTTGAGCACCAAGCCCGTCGTGCCATTGAAGTCGTAGTAGACAAACTCTGCAAATCACACACGTCACGCTCGGTGAGCCAGCTTCAACCGCACTCGCGCACAAAACACGGACACGCACCAGCGTCGGTAGCACAGCAGAAGAATGCGAAGACCACCAGCGCCCACGCTGCGATAGCGCCATCGCTCTTCATGGTGCACGTGTGTGGATCCTCCTGCACAACGGCAATAGATCGAGAGACGTCTGTTCACGATAAGGCACCCACATCCCCCCGCGCGACTGTTTAAAGACTGGCAAAAAGAGGTTCAATAGATTATTAGAAATGTCAAATAGGAAGCTCCTCACGCAAGAAGCCTTGCGTTCGTTGCCTAGAAAGGGCGCGCCTGCTTCTTCCAGCGGTAGAAGCCCTTGTAGAACGGCTTGGTGTTGTGCAGCTCCAGGCACTCGACCTCCACCTGGCGCTGCTTCTCGCGGTACCACTGGAACATCTCTACGCACTTGTCCGTGTCCTCACTACTCATTGAGTCTTGTCCGCCGCAGCCGCGCTTGGCGGCGTCGCGGACAAAGTCGTAGTACTGCTTGCACATGGGCGACGCGATGTAGTCCGCAAAGCCCTCCCAGAATGCCGCCGAGTTCTCGGTGTGCGCGCAGAGCGCGTCGATGTCTTTGCGGTTCTCCTTGTAGCTCATGAACGTCTGGTGGCAAAAGAGCGGCCACGTGGCTTCGTTCCACGGCCGGTGCACGTTGTCGCCCGAGCACTCGTGCGCCGCTTTCTTCTCGGTCGCGTGGAAGAGTTTGCAGACATGCGCCTGCTGCCACGCGCCGTAGAGCTCTTTAAAACGGCGCAGCGTGGGCTGTTGTAAAGTGTCCACACCCACTTGCTCTGCTTGCGCCTCGCACTGTTTGAACACGTCGCTGTCGCGCGCGTACTCCTGGAAGCTCTCGACGCATTTCTGGTCGAGGGTCGTCGCGTTCAAGTCGCAGTGCGCGACCGCAAAGTCGCTGATTTTGCGCACGCTCGCGCACACATCGACGGGGTCGCTCATGCGCAGGAGACGCAGCGCATATGCGCCCTCGAGTAGCAGCAGCACGCACAGCAGCAGCAGCAGTGGCGCACGCAGCGCGTGAGATGGCGGTGCCATTCTTCCAAGTTTCCTTTTGCTCACCCTGTGGGAGAATGCGACCACCTGAGTTGGAACCACATAGGGATGTTCGCCTAGATGTTTTTTCGCTCGGACAATTACCCTTTTTAAATCTAACTAAAATTTAGCTAAAAAATCCATTGGCTGCAAACGGTTTGGATTGACTGTCACATACAATCTACAAGATTAGAGTAGAAATTTTCTTCACCCAAACCCATTGCTGAAAAAGATGGGGTACGCTCATTACCAGTAATGGGTTTGGGTGAAGCAAATTTCTACTCTAATCTTGTAGATTGTATGTTACAGTCAATCCAAACCGTTTAAACAGTAGATAGGGATAAATAGCCGAAATTTGGCTATTTAATGATCTGATTTGGGAAAATTGGATGGAATTTTAGCCAATCAAATCACGAGATGAGCACGCACGCTTTATCCGACTGTCGAAAGACAAGAGAATGTAGCATTTCTCTCTTAAACGAGTGAAATTTCGGCAGATTTCGGCAAATGGAAGTCGGATAAAAGAACAGTTTTGTTTTGGGAGACTTTCACTCTCTATTTGTGTGTTATTATTTACTGTGTCGCGCTCGTCTACGCAGTGGCGTTCGCCTTGATGTAGTACGAGACGAACTTGTGCTCGACTGGGCAGAACGGGAACACGGGCGTCTCCGGGGTCACCACCTCCGTGCCCTTGAAGAGCTCCTTGCCCGCCTCGATGGACACATAGATGCCGCAGACAATGCACACGAGGATGATGAAGATCGCGATGCATCGCTCCCACACCGGGGTCTTCTTCCAGAAAACCTTCAGGTAGAACACGAGCGGCAAGATCAGGCAGCTCGTCGAGTGAGCCGAGGCGCCGATGAAGTCAGCGAGTGCGAGGAAGTGGGTTCTCAGAGCCACGGACACCGCCACGAGACAGGCAATCAGTACAGTGCGGAGCAGCACGTAGCGAACCACGTTGCGCGCGCCGCGGTACTCGGCCAGTTCGTCGGTGTTCTTCACGGTCACGAGCCGGCGCTCAGCGACATTGTGCTCAAGATCGATGCTCGTCGTGGACTTCGAGTAGATGGACGGCGTTTGTGCCGACACGTAAGACAACTTGGCAAGCTGGTCGCCTTCACCTTCTCCGTCGAAAACCTCGTCCATGTGCATTCCGAGCACCATGCGCTCCAGCATGTAGAACGTTGGGTGAAGGAACGTCGAGAACGCGATCGTGATGTGCAGCTGCATGAACAAGTACGCCATGACGACGGCACCGCGGTCCGCGACGAAGCCGAGCGTCGTCTCACCTGTGGCGCCCGAGCCAGCGATCGAAAAGAGTAGGTTACCAGACATTTGGCAGCCAGTGACGCTGTAGCCAAGCGACGCAAGCGCCATGAAGAAGCACGAGATGATCAAGAGCGTTACGACGATCACGCGCGGCATGCGCTCTGGCTCACTGTGTTCACGCTGGAGATCTGGGATCACGATGGCAGCACCGTACGCGAGCGCCAAGTTACCAAACACAGTGACGACCTGGTCGAGGGTGATGTGTGGCGACGGAGGCGACGGGTGGCCGCTCATCTCGTTGAAGAGCACGTAGAGGCCGACGACGTCCGCGATGATCGTGCCGATGGAGCCCGCGAGCATCATGCCGGCGCTTTCCTTCAAAGTTGGCATGAGCGCGACTGGGAACACCATCACCGCCATGAAGACGATCCAGTACGTCTGGCTGAACGCCGCTGGGAAGAGTACCTGGAAGAGCTGGCTGCCGAGCACAAGGAACGCACACGGGATCATGAGGCACACGCCCATCTGCGCGACCAGCGCGAGATATCTGCCTGGTTTCCCCATCACCCATTCGCCCAGGTCACTGTACGTCTTGACGCTTTTCGGAGCCATGAGCATCACCTTCGAAAGTGCGACAGTCGCGTAGATGTTCGACGCCGCCATGAAGAGCAGTGCCAGGACCGCGAGCACCGGACCGGCGCGCGCAAAGTTGGCCGGCATGCCGAGCGTGCCGATGCCGCAGACGCAGCAGAAGAGCGCGAAGGAGGCCTTGAAGTCGTCGACCGTGTAGAAAGCTGTCGACTTGCGAGGTGAAGTCATGGTTCTGGTTCGTTGTTGACACTGGGCGTCAAATTGAGAAATGCTCAGACTGGGGATGGCATGAACCCAGGCGCAAAAGAGCGAGCAAAGCAAGCGGACTTGCACCCCAGAACTCTTCACGCAACGCCAAGAGCAATTTCCCTGACTGGCATGCAGGACAAGGAAATGGCACGCCAGTGGTTCCGACGCGCCGGCCTGGCCGCTCTCTGTGAGCCCCAGGCGTGTCTCGTATTGAATGGTGATAACCAGCTGGGAGCCGAGAGTGGGTGATCGCGATATCCTCGAGCGGTCTTCTGCGCGAGGCATTGCAGCAGCAGGATGGATCCTGACCAAGGTGTCCTTTATGAGTCGACCACAAAGGTCACTCCAGCAAATCTTTGATGATGAACACAAACTACTTTTGTGCCATAAAGGTCCTATCCGAATGGTTTCATCTTTTATAGGAAAAATACAATAAATAAATATACGACTGTGACTGTGGGTGGTACAGTGCTGTAGGTACATGGCCGTGTTCGCAACAAAGTTGGTCGAACGGAAAAGCTGAAGTTCGGAGATCCGAGAGGCTTCGGCCCTGACGCTACGATTGTGACGTAGCTGCTACGGAAGCGAGGGCTCTGCTGATGATAAGAGCACATACAGGGAGAGAGTGCACACTCCAAACAACTGTACCTACAGAAGCGTAATTGTGATCTTCAGTTGTAGAAGTGTCCAAAGTACGAAAAGACAACGCGGAGATCGTCCATATCTCGCAAAAGTTGTTGCGATGTTGTACATCTGGATGTCACGGATGTGATATCAGGTTCCCTTCGCTTAAGTTCACATCAACTGGGAAGCGTATAAAACAATTTTACGTATTTAGCAATAAAAAAACAGAATTGTATTGTATACTTTGTCCGTATTTTAAATTATTAGTATTTACAAAACGTTCCTTTTATCGGACATTTACTGTAGCATTGTACTTTGAATTAATGCACATAGAAATGCCTCGCAGCAGCTCTTTCTTGCTTGGAACTGGCTACATTAGCTGCAACGTCCGATCTCCAGCGTTTTTGATGAGACGCGCGCATCCAATCAATTAAATCTCTCCATCACCCTAATACATGCGATGGAGCAGATCTCCCCCATCTCCCCCAAAGATCGCTGTTACATGCATGTAGTTGCCCCTCAATTGCCCCAGGGCGCAAAATCGCTCGAAACTCTCAATAGAACTCAGGGATATGTTCATCTCCACGAAGGGAAAGCCCGCTTCGAGTAATGCAACAGACCGGGGGTTATGTGCCCACTTGTTCGATGGTGTGAGGCGGATCAACACGTTCTCTACGACTGATGCCGGATCTCCCTCTCGCGCGTATCGCAGTTGCGAGATTCGTCTTGAGCGCAGGCTCTTTGCGCTGCGAACCAAGCCAACTGATGCATCGACCAGCCAGGCTGGCCGGTTAATGGGTAACGGCGATTGCTCTGGTTTGAACTTGAAGTAGAACCGGGAGCTCCCAGCACTCTCGAAACCCGGCTCTTTCGAGCGAGCGATCAGTCTCGGGCAGAACGAACTTCCGCAAGCTTGTGCTTGCACTTGCAGTTGTGCTTGCACTTGGCTTTCCGCTTGCGCACTCAAGTCGCACACGATCTAACAAAGTTAGATCATAAAGAGCGAGCTGAAGCAGAGGAACATGCAAACACCTTGCCAATTTGCTGGTGCACTAGCTATACGACCACTGCTGCAGCAGCGTTGTAGCCTCAAGCTGACGATTCAATGCCTGCTGCAGTATCATCGAACTGCACCTGGGACTTGCATGTATGTCTGCTGACATTCTGCCTGGTCTGTTGGGATCTGCAATAATGCCGACTCCTGGTCTTCACATCTGAGGCGGCCAACAATGTTTACCCAAGGGATGCGGGGTGGGAATTGAGACCATACAGTAACGTTACACTTGAGTCACAACTGCACCAGGTTCTGATGCATTTCAGTGCAGCCAATCGTCTTGCTGCAACATTCGGCTCACATTAACCTTTCTATCATCACTCAGCAGTTGATGATGGCATACACTCACTGTTCTCTTCCAGCTCATAATATGATATTGCGCCAGGAAGTGTCGTCATGCAACAATAAAATCTTAATGACTCACCAATTGAAAAATGGCGGTTCCCGGTATTGCACAACTGTATGCGTACTGTACAAGGTTTCACACTGAGGTGGTGGCTGGCGACTGACATGTGAGTACGGAATGTGGATCACTCCAAGAATTGACAGTTCGCGACAGTTGTGAATCAACGAACACTCCAAATCAATGCATCTAATGGCCGATCTCAAACTGAGAGCAAACTTTCTATAGAATCATTCGCAGCCAATGGTTTTCAAGACAAAATTGAGCACTATGTGCGATGGTAGTCAATATGAGCGCATGATACACTGCATTGTTACAGCAAGCTCTACATCATTTTGATCGATGGCGTGAACACACTAGATACCAAATCAGCTAGACCACCTTAAACACAGGGTTTGACACCAACATCCCGATTTTTCTCATTCTCAAATTCACAAAAGGTAACGTAACGTTAGAACTACTTACCAGGTTGTTCTGAAGGTAAATGGAGGGAATTAGACTTCGAATGGCCCCACTCAAGTCGGCAGTACTGAAGTACATTGTTGCTCAACGTGGCGCTTTGTCTTGCTTATTGTACGGTCCGTACAAGTCCCATTTTCGGCGTCACTTTTCTCTCGTAAAAACATAAACACAGGAATACTTACGTTGTCTTTAGAATGGGAGATTCCCGTTTTAGGCGGTTTTCGCTGACAACTCACTGAATGTAGGTCAACTAGTACCTGAATGCAGGTCAATTAGTCACTGAATGTAGATCCGTACTTCACTCACGGGATTTTGGACGATTAGCAGCCATCGCCACCGGCGATCACGAGGCACGCCGTGCTGTCAAAAATGCCCATGAGGTTCACCATGACGGACCAGACGAGCGCGAAGACCAGGTAGAACACCGTAATACCACCAAGCAGCTTGCTCGTGCCGCCGTTCCTCTTCAGCGCCTGGGTGCTAGCCTTCTGGTTTGGCAGGAATGCCAGGAAGAACCACGACGCGACGCTCATGGCGTACATGAGAATCACAGCCTTCGCGATGTCCGAGCGGATCGAGTAGTCGTCGTTCTGGATGCGCTCGTACGTCATGTGCCACTGCTGGTCGACGATCTTGGTGAGCGTCGCGGCGAATGGTGACGACAAGTTCGAGACCGTCGTCAGCAGACCGTACACAGCGCCTTCGTTGCCTTCACCAGCGAGCTCGACAGTAACAAAGGTCGAGATAATGAAGCTGATGCCATCAGGAACGTTCACGGCGATTGGAGGTCCGAGCCAGAACCACTGGTTGCGGAACACGTCCCAGACGACAATGAGCGTCACCACCATGTCGACCGCGATCACCATGATGCCCGCGATGACAATGATCCAACGCCAGTTCCAGTGCAAGCCCCACTTGCCCGTCACAAAGATACCGATCATGAGCGCAAAGTTGCCCAGGACATCGCTGACCGCATTGTTAAGGGGCGTGACGTGGACCATGTAGCGCTGGATTGGAGACCCCACCGTGTACGAGAAGCTGGAGAAGATGCCGCTGAAGAAGTTGTAGAAGATGATCTGGTACACCGCGCGCTTCTGCATGAACTCCCAGAGCTCCTTCATGTAGTCGGAGAAGACGGCGCGCTCTTTCTTCTGTTCCTTGATGAAGAACCACGTGGCTGGGATCACAGGCGCCAGGCAGCACACCAGAACGACCATCAGCGCTGGGAAGCTCATCGATCAGTCAAAGTCGCCACCGTACTGCTTGCCGTTGAACGCGAACCCCGTCAAGAGCGATCCGACCACGTTCAGCGCCGTGCGCGTGCCGTAGATCGCGGTCTGGGTCCGACCGCGGATAACTTCTGGTTCACGTTGAGCGAGCTCCACGACCATGCCGTCCGCGCACACGTCCGACATGAGGTACCCGAAGGCGCTGAACATCATGAGCAGGACGTACTTGCTGCCCTTCGATGGAGCGTTCTTGTTGAACGTGGTTTCAATGCCTGGGTACTGAGGGTAGTCTTCGGGAGCGATGCTGGCATCATCAGGGTTGCTGAAGTACGGGTCGCCGATCGGTGAGCAGACCATGACCAAGAGCATGGCGAAGCAGATGCCCCAGCCTGTGACGCATCCAGCGTCAATGCTGCTGACGCGCCCAAGCCAGCCACTTGGCGCGCGCCAGCAAGGCATGACGCTGAGTGCGTCGATAATGACACTTGGTGCTCTGCATGCATGCAGAGCGCCACGCATTCACAGGCCGTTAGGCAGAGGTGCTCTGCATGCATTCAGAGCACCGAACATC
>JAASGK010000255.1:0-31746 GCA_023334195.1 Globisporangium emineosum
CTTTGTTTTTCAGTTTAATTCAAGTTTACAGATCTTTTTTGTATGTTATTATACACAATATGTATAGCTGGTGGCGTCTGAAAATGATTGCCAGCGATACATTTTTTTTTAAATATGGGTGCGGACGGACTTTTGCGCAGCGCTGTATCAGCTTTACAGAAAACAAGAACGAAGGAAAGTGCTGAAGTCCATTTTTTAACGAGTCGTCTTTCCTGATCTCCAGTGGAAGGACCCCAGGCACCCCAGTCACTCAACAGCGGGTCAAAACGTGAGTGCATTGCGCTCGTTGTGAATCCATTTTTGAATTGTTAAACTGAGAAGATCAGTTCTTTGCGTGCAGTAGGTCTATTGACTCGCTGCAGGGGCACGTTAATATGAACACTCGAGTTGCAAATATCGACATCCAGTTCCTATCTCTTCACCAAGTCTGTTTGTTGCCTGCATCCCGCGAGGCGTCATTTAAGATGGCGTTGTTGGCAACCATCTCCACGACTGACGTAAGTGTGCTGAACTAACGTTATTTGTTTCAGTGGATCGATTTATTAATTTGCTCTTACTGTTCATTGGCGCTGATGCTGAACCGTCCCCCAGATATGCGAGGTCCGCCAGCGATACGCTTATGACTGCAAGGTCTTCTTCATGACTGGTTGGATTTGCCCCCACGTTTTGACGACAATGGCCATGTCGTCCGAGTTCGACTTGGTGGTTGTTTCTTCGAGTCTCCCAGTCACCAAAGTCAGTGGAAGTCAATTCATATGACGTGGTGCTCTCTCGCCTGACGGTGATTTCCTCCCAGCATTCTCCAAGGCCAACCTGGTGAAACTTTTGCGAAATTGCCGGGTCGTCCGCTCCGCTGGAACATCTCGAAAGAGTTCCACTTCAACGCTGACGGGGTCGAAAGCGTCCAAGTGATCGTGGGGAGAGTACAGAGTTGGTGCGAAAGTGGTGGTAGCTATTTGTGGCCGGTTCAATTTGCAGATGGAGACGAAGAGTTACTTAAGTGTGAAGAACTGGCATGCGGCGTGTCGTTGGCCCATCAGCTGGGCCTCGGTATCACTGGGACATTGTTCTGAGCTAGAAATTGCTACTTAACGCGTAAAACGGAGTACCAAACATTTCGCCGTCTCCTTTATTGTGTTATGTCAACAGTGTGCCAAGCTGGACCTCGCTGACTTGTACCGGCGTGTGGTTATGTTCTGCTTGTTTGCTTTAAGTGTGTCACTGATTGAGTCTGGCGGAGCGCCAGAAGCAGTTTGCCCAAGCAAATATTTCCGAGCGCTTTGAAGCGCTCACTAAGACACTCCTACACGTTTGTGAGGAAATTACACAACTGGCGAGATGTGTGCGAGCCGGAGTCCTTCTTCAAATGACGAAAGTCATTTGACTTTTGCGTATTCATTATTGTTGTCCAGAAGTCCCTTAATGGTTCGCTCGGGGAAACTCTCCTATAAAATACTGCAATCGAAATAAAAAGCTTTTGGCTTTTGGCTCGACGCTGCGCTGCTGGGTGCATCGCTGCGCAGCAACGTGGCGATCATATGGATGGTAGTCGTACTTACTATCTCTGTGAGTTACCTTCAAGACTGGGCTGTGTTCTGGGCTCCTATGTGTTTGACCCTTTTCAGGACTGCAAACTTGACGGGAGATCAATTCCATTTGGGAAAATCAATCCATCATGGATCGAACCCTCGTTGATTGTTGAAGTTCAGAACAGTGTTGAATGCTTTGAGCAGAAACGAAAGAAATTAATCAATAACAGTTGAGAGAGGACACGATGATCTGAGGACCCACCGTCCTCTCTCAACTGTGCACTTTTTGTACGCCAAGTTATCCATCGCATACTGCCGCGTGTGTGATATGTATTGACGCACTGTAATGAGCTGAAACCAGCCATTACATAAAGGTGGATCTGTCCTCATATCTAGTGTGGTACACATCACCTTCATCGTGCATTGTGGAGACAAACAACAAAGGGATTACGGTAATACAGTCCCCACATGCACGTGCGACATCATCAGATGACGTCACGAAGGTTCTTCACATGTATTAATCAGTGCAGAGTGATTGGCATTCATGTACTAATCGAGTACAGAATGATGGTTCCTGCTTGGGAACTACACTGGTGACGCGGTCGACGTGTCTCTACCGGTTGAAGTGAGTAGCGTGAGCCAATCACTTCGCAGGGAACTTTCCACGGGACTTCAAGTTCAAGGTCCTATGGCTTGAACCTCAGTGCAGCCAAGGTTTTATATATCAGTTCGTAGGTTTTATCCATGCATGTGTAGGTTTTACTTGTAAAACCTCTAAGAGCCCTTGTGGTTCATTAGCGAGTAGTGACAGGAACCATAAGCATTTTAATTCAGTTGCAAATTTACCCTCAAGCTCACAAGTCGCCTTCTCTCCCTCCAAGTCGGGAGAGCGCTTCCTCAAGGCACAAGCGTGCGTGCCGTGTTTGGGAACTGTTTGGAACAGGCCCCTTACACGCATACTCTGGAAGCCCAAGGGCTGAGCGCAAATCCAGCAAGTTCAGCTGAAGCGACACAACCCCGCCGTTCAACATGCACCGCACTAACACAGACTCAGGCTCATCTGCGCGCAATGCTGCGTCCGCGTCGATCGCGCGCTGGTGGTTGTCAATCGCATGGAGCTGCGTAAATGTTGGGTTGGTTGGAAGGTTGAATGGGGGGTGTGGTGGCTGCCGAGCATGGTAAATAGCCCAGTAGTTTCTTGTTGCGGGTCCAAGTGGAGGAGCGTTGTTGTGCGTGGCAAGGTGGTCATCAATTTGCGCAGTCGCAACCGCAACACGACTCTCAGCCGCGCGCCGAATTGCGTTGGAGCTCGCAGCGCGATGGACGTACGCAAACATTCCCACCTTGAAAGATCCTTGTCTAGATCACAGCAGCATACAGAAAACAGCATATTAGTAAACAAGCAGTCTCATTTCCAACAAATACAAATAGTATCGTACCCATGCTTACGGCGCGCCGCTTTGTTCCACAGACGAGTGAGCTAAGCTGTGAACGCCGCGTCATGCTGACATAGTCCTTCGTACTTGGGTTGATACGCATTCTGTGGCGGGGTGCACGCACTTGGACATGAGGAAGTGTGTTCTCGACGTCGAATCTTGGGGCGCGAAGGTGTCGCGCACGTCGATACCGAACACACGAACTGGGTATTGCTTACTGTGCAAAACAGACTCTGTTTATTATCCTTTAGGCAGGCAACATGCACACATGCGTGAAGGCTAATAAACAACAGAGTCAAATCAAATGAGTGGCTCTCAGCTCCTTTGAGCTGGTACCCCATGGGGCAATATGCGATCACATGAACCTCGTGATGGGCACTGACGAAGGTACCGTCATCTGGTGCTTCAACTAGGAACGGCACCTCGTTCTGTGTTGGCTTCACAAGTATCAGGCCATCGTTTGGCCAGACAATGTCTGTCATCTTTTCAATTTTCCTGTTCACCTGAGCTCGGAAAACTTTGTATCCCTCAGCCGCGACAGTCTGCGTGTGCAGTACCTTGCCGTACACCGTCCTGCTGTTTGTGTATGCCTCGCCGACCTTTGCAAACAGGTCTACACTCACCACTCCCAGAAGCGAGCACAATTCCTCCACTCGACCCAACTCGTGGCCAGTATCATGATCCATTTTACTCAGTTGCTAGAACCCCTCTCGTGTTCTAGTACAATCCAAACAATTCACACAAACGAAATAACGATTGAGTGAGTAATCATAACAATAGAGCCAAACGCAACAACGACCCGGCATTTGCTATATTAACGTACCAGAAAAAAGAGCAGCGATTCGCTGCTATCTGCTCACTCAAACCGCAAGTTGATCGCAAGTTGATTGCGCGCTGGGAGCACGCGTCGCTCTCCATGTTCAGCAGGAAGCTGTGGAGACAAACAGAATAGCGATTGAGTGAGTCTTATTGATGAAATATACGTGACGGAGTGAGCAACTATTGTGTGGTGATCGTACCTTCTCCAGCAGTCGGCTTGGCTCTTCACAGCTTGTGCTCGGCGCGGATGTGTATGCGAAATCAAGACAAAAGCACGTGTCATACAAGTGTCGGATCAGGAGCCTTTACAACTCTCACTCTACCCATACGTGTGCTGGTCTGCTTTGCTTCTCCCGTCTTTCGTTTCGTGCGATCTCCTGGTGTCTCTCCACCACATCTTTCTTTGATTTGTGCCGACCCCTCCGATTTTGAGGCATGTTGTCTGTTTGTGTCCACCACGGAAAGATGTGAAAACCTAAACCCATGCTGCAGATGAAGCTTTTTAGAGCTAATTATTGCTTTTTACAGCTTGTTTTATCGTCACAATTCCACCGCAAAATTTGTTGAAGGTGCAATAATAGCGTTATCGAGAATGGTATTATAGCTCCACACTCTTCTACTACAGCTATTAAAGACCTTGTTTGTTTCCGTAGGTGCTTACTTGTGATCTCTGAGCCGAAAACAACTTGGATTTTGTATAGTTAACATTGGGAACAGTCGATTCTCTATAAACATTTTGGGGCAAAATGGCCGTGCATGTAGGGGGTTTTTATACTCAGTAACATTTATTAGGAACCAAGTCCGTTCCCACTCCAAACCCATGCACACAAGTATCATGCATGAGTGGAGGATGCATGTAGAGGGTTCTACTGTTCAGGATTCCAAACATAATTTTTCTGTCTCACTATCACCCTATTTTGTCAATTTAAGTTTATATTTTTCATTTTTCGAATGTTGATCTAAATTTAGTATGCAGTTATGTGATTCCAACATGCTGTACCATATTGTTGTTTAAAAATTGGAATCCTTGGGTTGATAGCTCGCAGACAATTTTAATGGTGAAAAGCGCATGTTTGCCTTTGGTTTGTTAATGTAAAGCGCGCGGCTCAATTCAATGTTCAAGAGATTCTAGTCCACAGCAACATTCCAGCAAGCACATTTCAAGCATGAAGCGCAGGTTTGAGGAGAGTGGCGGCGATGCTGGCGATGCTGGCGCCGCGCACGACGCCAAGCGCCGCAAGTGCCCGTACCTGGACACGATCAACCACCAGATGCTGGACTTCGACTTCGAGAAGGTGTGCTCGATCTCGCTCTCGGACCAGAACGTCTACGCGTGCCTCGTGTGCGGCAAATACTTCAAGGGCCGCGGCAAGGCCACCCACGCGTTCACGCACTCGGTGCAGAGCGCGCACCATGTGTTCATCAACCTGCAGAACGACAAGATCTACTGCCTGCCGGATAACTACGAGGTCGTCGACCACTGCCTCAAGTCCATCAAGGACGCGCTGCGGCCGTCCTTCGAGCCCGCGCAGATCGCCAGGCTCGACCAGAACCGCATCCTCGCGCAGGACGCATTCGGCGTCTCGTACCTCCCAGGTAACGAACGAATGCGAGTATGATATGATACGACGTTTGTGTAGCTGCTCGCACATTTGTATGCTAGCAGCGCGACTATGTGCCCGTATGTATAACTGACCGTGTGCATGTGTGTCGTTTTGTGCAACATCAGGGTTCATCGGCCTCAACAATCTGAAAAACACCGACTACATCAACGTGGTCGTGCAGGCGCTCGCGCACATCCCACCGCTACGCAACTTCTTCCTGCAGGCGTCGCCCGAAGTGGCCAGGTCCAAGTCGCAGCTGGTGCATCGCTTTGGCGAGCTGCTGCGCAAGATGTGGAGTCCGGACAACTTCAAGAACACGATCAGTCCGCATGAGTTTGTGCAGGAGGTGTCGGTGAGCAGCAAGAAGCGCTTCCACGTGGGCAAGCAGAATGAGAGCGTCGAGTTCCTCTCCTGGTTGCTCAATGAGCTGCATCGCGTACGTTGGGACATGTACACATGTATAGACTGAAGTCGAAAGCTTGGATGATTAATGGCGAGATGTGGCTCTGTATGGCGTTGTGTTTTGTTACAGGGTCTGGGCGGATCGTCCAAGCCGGGCAGCAGTATCGTCCACAAGTGCTTCCAGGGGCTCATCGAAGTGACAACAGTCGACGAAAGCAAAGGGGCAGCAGCCTTGGAGCAGGCTACAGCTGCAAAGTCCCCGTTCTTGTAAGGATACACACCCTGTGAGCTTTTGCTTATAGATCTATACTGTTTGCATCTGTCTAATCCCACACTTTTGTTGTAGGTTGATGTCGCTGGACTTGCCGTCGACGCCGCTGTTCAAGGACTCACAGGGTGGCAACATCATCCCTCAGGTGCGGTGCATTCAGGCTGTACCCCCAACACTTAGAGGATATCGAGATTTACATTGGGATGTATTTGTTGCTTATGCATGCAGGTCCCTCTCTTCACAGTGCTCGAGAAATACGACGGAACCCACGTGACGGTGAGTCCAACTTTGTTTGCTCTCAAATTGGTGATGTTGTGTTCTAACACAATCTCTATCGTTGGGCATTTGCTCCGTTGCTTTAATCCTTTGAAAAGCATATTCTCCAGGGCTCGCAGCGCCTCAATAAAACGTACAAGATCGAATCGCTGCCGCCGTACATCATTTTCCACGTCAAGCGGTTCACACGCAACAATTTCTTCACCGAGAAGAACCCGACGATCGTGAACTTTCCGGTGAAGAACCTGGAGCTTCGCGAGTACTTGAACCTGGACGAATCGATTCCAACAGAGGAAGAGCTGGCGAACATGTGAGTTTTTTATGGGCTATCATTGCACTATGAGGTGTGTCGTATCGGTTGATGGTGGGATACTGACTGAACCTAATTGCATCTCCTTGACGAACAGGTCAATCTCGGACTTGCACACCATTTTGTCCAAGCACAAGGTGTCCTCCAAGGTATGTGCTTTTCTCGTTGTCGAATCTCTTGTGCTGACCATACGCCAGGTACTCACAATCTTTAACCCTGTAGGACTGTGTTGAGAAATCCGACTTGGTGGAGAAAGCACTGCAAGTCACTGTCCCTTCGACCAAGTAAGTGTCGTTGCTAGATTTGCTGTAAACGGCAGCAAGCAGAAATATCTAAGACGCGTGTGGGTTTTTTTTTGTATTAGGTACAACTTGATCTCCAACATCGTTCACGACAGCCCTGTGACGACTGGGAAAGAAGCTGCTCTGAAGACAAACCCGCTGACGGAAGGAAGCTACCGCGTCCACGTGCAGAATAGAGTAAGTCGCGTTCATTGTACAGTTTGGTTGAAAGTTGATGTCTCTAACCACAAATCGTTTCATTGTTGTGTGTTCTTAGGCTACGGAGCAGTGGTACGAGATCCAGGACCTCCATGTCCAAGAGACGATGCCGCAGCTCATCGGTGTCTCCGAGTCGTACATGATGGTCTACGAACGAAAAGACTGAGATCCGTTTACAAAATTACAACGTTCTTCTCACGGGAACAGAGAGAGTTAAGAACGTTCTCGTAAAACGCAACCAGAAGGCAAGGTGAATCCTTATTTGCCATTCACACTCCACCATTTTTGAATTCGTTTAAAGCTCACTTCCCACCAACAGCGGATACGCCATATAGTTCGTTCCATGCGAGCAGCGACTTGACAGTCTCTCTCGAGACGCTTGGCCGCACGCGCGTGATCGCGGTTTTAAAGTCGCTCGCGTTGACACTGCGCACGTCCTCGCTTTTCACCTGCGTGATGCGCGCGCCGAGGTCTCGGATCGGCCCCATGGCGGCGTCTTTGCAGAGCGCCTTGAGGTCGCTACCAGAGTACCCGTCGGTGGACTTGACGATCAACGCCATGTCTCGCAAGGAGATCGACGTCTTTTGCGAGTTTAAGAGGTGGCGAAGCAGCGTTTCTCTAGATTCTTCGTCCGGGAGTGGCACTGGACAATAGAGCAAAACCTGTAAATCAAGATCACTCGCAAAATAGTAAACCTAGCAGCAAGAGGAGCGTACCATAGATCCGCTTTTCAAGGCGTCGGATGATCGCTTCGTCCAGCTCTTGAGGTAAATTGGTCGCACCCATGACGAGGATCCGGTCGTCCGGTGATGATGCCGCACCATCAAGCTCTGTGAAGAACTGTTTGATTTAACAGCCAGCCAAACAGTTTCAGGATCGAGCAACGAGAATGAAGACAAATTTAACAAAGTACCTGGTTCTTGATTCGCCTGCTTGCGTCGTTCTCCGACGCGGATCGTGTGGACAGCAGCGCGTCCATCTCATCGAGGAAGATCACCGATGGCTGCAGCTCGCGCGCGATCTCAAAAAGCGTCCGCACCAACTTCTCACCTTCGCCGACCCACTTGGATGTCAAAGTGGACGCAGAAATACTGCACACATCGAGCAAGCAGAGACGTTAGAAGCTTATCCCATTCACACGGGTGTTCAAAGAAGCCGCGGATATACGCACTTGAAGAATGTCGCGTTCGATTCGGTCGCAACGGCTTTCGCGAGCAACGTCTTTCCTGTAGCAACAAGACTTGACTATGAGATTACTCAAGGACCTTTGTCTAGATTAAGAGAGAGGCTCTAAAGTACCTGTTCCAGGTGGCCCGAAGAGCAGCACGCCGCGTGGTGGCGCCAGCAATCCTGTGAACAGATCTGGCCGCAGACTCGGGTAGATCACCGCTTCCTGTTTGTTTTTGCACCCAGTCAGTAACATATTTCGTGGAGGATGACTACAGTGCGCTCGAGTACCTGAAGGATCTGCTTGGCGACGTGCAATCCCGCGATGTCGTCCCAAGTCACTTTTGGCGATCGATCCAGCACTTCGTCGAGGATCGTGTGCGCGTGCTGCGTGTTGTGCTTGATGAACCCAGATCGCTGCGCCGACTTCGCTGGCTGTGAGCTGTGAGCTGCTGCTGTCTGTGCATTCACAGATCCCTCAAAGTCAGCTCAGGTCCATTCAGGTCTCACTCATCTTTATTGAAGGTGTACCGATCCGATCGCTCCATTCTGTGAGCCATTGCTGTGGGTTTGCTTCTGCTGCTGAAGCTCAGCTTTCAGGAACTCGGCACGCGACATGTACTCGTTGATCTTCTTTCGCAAATGTTTCTGGTCACCCTCGTTTGTTGTTTCTGCACACACGTACATGACAGAGTCAGCAACGAGCTCCTATTGCATTCCCATTCTGTTAACCCACGCACGCACGCTGCAGTTTGAGCATCATCTTCTCGATGCCCGTCGCGTAGAGGTCCACTGCGAGCGCGTAGTCGCCTCGGGTGTCTGCGCACACAGCTGCCTCAACGGCCTTGGCGATCTCTGCGTCCGTCTTGTCCATCGCGACCCACGCCAACAAGCGCTGCATGCCCTCAATGCTCTCCTTTTCTTCCTGTTGATCGTCACTGATGAATTATCAGCGGGCATTTCTTTTTGGAACTCTTCGCTCATTCTACCTAATTCTAACCAATTATATAGCTTTAAAACATATTTTTGGCCAATAGAATGCGTTATAGAGCGGCAGGCTTTCCGCCGCCCATTGATTTGATTTGATACACTTGGCATTTTTGATTCCAAATCGCCACCACACAAAAAGAAATGCTGCGACGAGTTGTCGGCCAGATCGCGCGCGCCGGCGTGGCGAGCGCGCAGCCTTTCGGCGCGGGCGTGCGCTTCGCGAGCATCAACGGTGCGTCTCTATATATATACAGCGCTGGTGCTGCTGATGCATCGATCGACTGTGATGAAGCGGCTGTCGCATCACAATGGCAAGGCGGTGTATCGTGTGGACTGACAGAATGGATCTTGCGCACATGTATGGCGTGATGTTTCTACGCAGGCAACCAGATCCGAGTGGGTATGGCGCTGGACATTGAAGGCCGGATCTACCGCGTGACCAAGAACCAGCACGTGAAACCTGGCAAGGGCGGCGCGTATGTGCAGGTAGGACCAGAGCATCACATCTGTGGCGACTGATGCTTCAATCGACTGAACCCTGTATCCTCCTCCTCTATTAAATACTCAGGTTGAGATGAAGGAGATCAAGACGGGCAACAAGACGAACCGCCGTTTCCGCGCCGCTGAGAGCGTGCAGAAGGCGCCGCTCGGTCCGGACCAGTTCTTCCAGTTCCTCTACCAGGACGGCGACAAGCTCGTGCTCATGCACAACACCAGTTTCGAGCAGGTTCGTTACCACCAGTCCATTTTACGCATTGTATTGCGCTGCTGCTGGGGATCCTAGGCTGACTGTATTGCTGTGTGTGCCTACTGCAAATGACGAGCAGATGGAGGTTCCAAGCGATCTTTTCTCGGACCGCCAGATGGATTTCCTGCTCGAAGGCATGACGCTCACGCTCCAGATCGTCGATGGCGACGTGCTCTGGGCCAACATGCCCGAGCACGTGACCCTCGCTGTGACGGTACGTACCATGCACAGTTGAAAGCGACCGTAGATTGTGCGGTGATCGCGACTAACCTTTGTTCGCCTGCCGCTCTCTCTCTCTCTATCCTCGTAGAAAACGACTGCGAAGGGCGTGGCGGACACGGCGCTCAGCGTCAAGGACGCGACGCTCGAGAACGGCGCGGTGGTCAAAGTGCCGCTCTTCATCGAGGTGGGCAACCAGGTCAAGGTCGCGACCGAGGACGGCTCTTACGTCGACAAGCTCTAGCTCTTGATTGCTGAACGCGCTGGGACACATTTAGGTACCGCCCGGTAATCATCAGGAATGCCCACGTCATGCGTACCGTAGCTTCACGTTGCGGGGTAGACGTCAGCTGAGCTGGGGAAGGCATAGTGTACCCATTCGTGCATGACCAATGCAGAGTGGGATGATTGATGGGCATCAGTCAGTTTCGAAATTCCACAGCGTCAGAGAGCGTGATCAAACCAGAGTTTGTTTGCCCTCTAGCAAGATCTTTTTTTGTACGTGCCCCTTCTCGCCGCCATCAGCTTGAACGCCATGATGACGGATTCCTAACACATACTGTAAGTCCACGAGACATCCATCGAAACGAACGGGATACTTCCAGAATTCCCATGCAGAGAGAGAGATATTAGAAGTCAGATGGCTTTCAGGTGGGCCGTCGGCCGCCTATGAATAAGTATGGACAATGTCCTGCATGGGCATGTGTCGCAGAGCTGATCAGTTCTTTTTTCCTCAACTGCCATGCTGGTCTTGATCCTCGAAAGGTCGTCTTCTCCTTTTCAGCCAATCAAATACCACAGCAATTATTTTAGCGAATCGTATGCGCATACGTCTGCGTTTTCTAACCAATCAGAGGTCACAATGTGACGAAAGTCAATCTTGCTGACGCTTTTTGCTTTCACAACAAGACGAGAGAGCAAGCAAGGCAATGGCAACGGGTTGAGGGACAAAGCGCAAACGAAAGATGGCTCTCGTGCAATTGCGCAGCAGCTCAGATAAGATTGACAGGCGTGTGACGTCCGTCCTCTCGCTGGGTATCTGGGTGAACAGCCGCAGAGACGCAAGCGCACGCGCGCGTGCGGTGGGTGTCCTTCCCAACGCTCACTTCCGAACTCGCACTCGCGCGCTCATTCGACCTCCTTCGCTCTCTTCCAGTCCGCATTCGTAGCTGCTCGCCTCAACATCAATTCATCAAGGATGGCGCACTCTACTCCAGCCCAAGTCGCGACTGCTACGACTACCTCCAGCAATGCTGCTGCCGCTTCCTCGCCCTCATCGGCGGCGTCAAGCAGCAGCGGAAACAGGTACAATCTCCAGAGCAGCGAACAGCCAAAGACCGTCGCGAGCACGATCTTGAAGCGCCACGTCGAGCAGCGACAGCGGTTCGACTCTGCAGACTACGCGCTGATACAGAGCGCAGCGGCAACGGCAGCAGCTGATGTGCAACAGCAGCGACGCTTTGTCAGCCGCGGGACGATGGCAGACGAGCAGGAGCTTGAGCCGGAAGCGCCAAAGCAGGACACGGCGCCCCCATCGCCCCCGCGACTAGCGATCGACACACTATCTGTGAGCGGTGCCACTCGTGGATATCCACAGCAGAATGTGCGGCGCATCCGCCTGCAGCGCTTTGACTCCGCGGACTGGGTCATGGACGCGCTCCCGTCGCACTCCAGTTCCAGTTCCCCAAAGCACTCTCCGCGGTCTTCTTGTCGCGACACGTCCACACAGACATCGGTCGCGAAGCTGATCCTGGACCGCCACGCGTACACGACGTGCCACTTTGTGACCACGCCCGTCGAGAAACACCAGCGCTGCGCCGAGAAGGCGTGAAACTTGTGAGCCATAACGAGCAAGTATGCGAGTTCGTGAGGAAGTTGACACAACGAATTGTAGAGTAATAATGATAGTAAAGCAGTGTATTATGTTGTCCATGGACAAGCGTCTCGTAAGTAACCAAAATGGCAAAGCAAGGTGCTGATAAGACAAAGGAATCGAGCCCTTTCTTCGATTAAGTACGATATATTTGGCTTTGATGTTGGCAAATTATAACGGCGCACAAGATGATCTCCAATATTTTGAAGAAGCATGCGCTAGGTTGGTGAGGACTCTCTCTCTCTCTCTCTTTCTCTCTCTCTCTCTTCGCGTCATCATCAAGCGCGATGAATACATATGTGAGAATCGGCTACTGACTAGTGCTTGATGTAGTGGTGCTCGTCGCGGTGCTCGTGGCGACGTATCAGATGTACCGCCTCGAGTCGCAGCGCACGCGGCGCGGCGTTGAAGTAGAAGAAGAGGTGCGTTTGCCAACTGTTAATCTATATCAACGCGCTGCTTAGTAGCGCGCACGGCAATAACCAGCATATCCCTCTGCGGTGGATGACAACACGCAGTTTGAGCGCGCAACACGATCCCTGCAGAGCCAGCTCTCTTACCAGATCGGCGGCGGCGGTGTTGGCGTGGGAAAATACGAAGTGCGCGTCACGCAGGCGCTGTATGGGAAGCACAAGAGCGCGATCGTGATCAATCGAGCACACGCTGTCCCGCGCATTGGTAATTGTGTATAGCACCATGGACGTGGCGCTCGCGTATTTACGTTCTCTCGTATGAAAGGGCTCTCATGACAGATTTGATTGATGAATCTCTGTGCGAAAACGCAGAAGCGGAGCTCTTCGTGGACCAGCAGCTCGTTGCCAAGCGCAAGCAGCAGCACAAGCACAAGAAGTCCCCCAAGAAGCCCCGAAAAGCGCCAGGAGGAGTTGGGAATGCAGAAACAAACGACTTCTCTGTGCTGCGCTTGCGCGTTTATGACCACGCGACCATGGACGACATCGCCAAGGTACGTGAAAGAGAGGCCGTGCATCCAAGCGATTGAAATCCCATACAAGCCTTTCGATACTAATACTAATAGATGAGTCGGGTCTCCTATGTCACAGACGCTGCAACAGAAGAAGATCATCGACTCATACGATCCCAGCTACGAATAAAAACAAACACGATGTCCTATAGAGCCCGACAACTTGAAAAACCAATTGCTCAACTGCGGATCACAGGTTGAACATGTCGATCTCCTCTTCGTCTTCCTCGTCGTCATCATCCTGGTTCTCCGTCGTCTCTCCAGCTGCAGCGGCGGCGGTGGCTTCACTGTTGCTGTCTGCAGCGTCCAGAATGCTCGCTACCCCTGGATGTACTGCTCCATTCTGCAGAAAGCGTGGAGACTTGTGCTGCTGTTGCTGTTGAGCTCTCTCGTTTTCCATGTTGCTGGCATGCGCCTTTGCTTGCATGAGCTGCGCAGAGCCGTCCTGCCATCCGAACTGAACCACCGTTACAGTGAGGTTGTCGCTGCTGCCGCGCTTGTAAGCCTCCTTGACGATCGCGTCCGCGGCTCGCTTGGGATCTTCAAAGTACGCGAGGCCGATGTTCACCGCATCCTGGTTGCTCATCACGTCCCAGATGCCGTCGCACGCCACCACGACGAACAAATCATCGCGCTCGACGGTGAAGCGCTTCACCTCGGGCTCGCACGATACGAGCGCAGTCGGGAGCTTGAGCGGGCGGTCCCCAAATGCGCGCGACACTGCGAGGTACGTCGACGACTCGGGCTGCTGCTGCACGGAGAGTCCCGCGCCTGTCGCGGAATAGACGCGCGCGATGCCTGCAAAAGTGCCGACAAAGCCGCCGGCGCTGAAGATGCGCTGTTTCTCGTCCGGTCGGCTGGGCTTGTGGTCGGCGGTGAGCGGGATCCCATGGCCGCCGCGACAGAGCACGGCTCGGCAATCGCCCAGATTGATCGTGTAATACGCCAGCTCGGGTCTTTGAATGGTACAGCTGCTGTTTTCGCTATTAGTACTGGTGGAGGTACCGCCGCTAATGAACCAGAGCAAGAGTGCCGTCGAGCCATCTCGCGACGGATTCTTTTGCACCACTTGGGCGTCTGTTTTTTGAAAGCTCTCAATGAACGCGCGCTTGAAATATGGGTCCTGTTTAAGCACCCATGCGCGAAATTGGTCACACCGCTCTGCCTCCTCGGCGTTGATCAGCTTGATGGCGTCTTGCATCGCGAGCACTGCGCCATGGAGCTGTCCATAGAGCGCTTTGACTTCGTCTTCCCCTTTTTCGTCTTCATTGCTCTGCGGCCTTGCTGGTGTTACTGTTGCTGTGGTATCAGCTCCATCGTCCATCATTTGTTGCACTTGCGCGAGCTGCTCCTGGAAAAGCTGCAGTTGGGTCTCGATCTGGAGCTTCCGCTGCGCTTCCTTATCTGACTGCAGTTTGAGCGCCTCCAGCACCTCCACCTCTTTCGCGTGAACGTGCTGCTTGATACTGGAGCTCATGTTCTTCAGCAGGCTCCGCACGAGCAGCTCAACCGTGAACACGCCACCGTGTCCGTCAAAGACACCAAACACGGGACCCGGGAAGCGCGTCGTCTCGGTTACATGGCGGTCCTCGTTGCTGGGCTTCATGCCCTGCCACGACTCGGTCGCAAAGCGCAGCTTTGAAATTGCGAACTCGGTTGCGATGCACTTGCTGGTTGGGCTGGCTGCTGCAGCATTGGGTGCGCCGGCGCTCCTCGTTTGCTGAGCTTCACTATCATTCTCACCACTGGCAGCGTCACCAAGGGCGCTGTCACTGTTTACATGGCGGTGCTGCTTTATACGCCCCTGCGCTTCAGCGCCTTCCCAGTCGCTCTCGCCGTCGTCACACTGCTTGCGCTTGAACTGCAGCATTGTTCGTTCTTCTTTGCTTGACACTTTTCAGGACTGCTGTTCATTTTACTCACTTGAGTTCTAAAAAACACTTAAAAGATGGCTGTGAGGCTAATTGTGGGTTGAAGGTGCTAAAACGGAGCAGATTTATTTTTGTGGTTATTTTTATTATTTTTCCAGTCGCAGTCCATTTGCTGGATCCACATCGCAGAGCAAGGGGCAAATGCTGCACACAACGAGAGCACATGTGAAGAGTATGAGCCTTTTGTGCGTTCACCATGATAATACACAGCCCAGTAAAGCAAGTAAATCCCATAAGAAAAAAATCCACGCACGTACATGGACATTGGGTGGGTCTGCGGCCACTGCACCCAGAGCTCCTCCACGCGGTCGAGCACACTCTCGTCCAGCGCCACGACAAACACTGCGTCGAAGCCACCAGCTTTAACAAATGATATCAAGCGCAAAACATTCACACAAGAGATCATCAACTAACTTCTCATGATTCTGTGCGAAAGTGCAAAATATATGGAAAATGGACGCACCTCCTGGCACGCCAGCGATGAGCACGCCTGGGAGCGCCATCGTCGCGTCTATCAGCACAGTTTGCTCTGCCGGCTCAATGGGGACATGCGCGAGCTCCCCCATTTCACTGTATCACAGCCAGATTAGAATTCATAGTGTGAGTTTCGATAGATAATTCCAAAACGGATCAGTTGACCATCACTGGAGACCACTCACCGCAGCAAGCTTCGCACGTTCAGGAACGCGTCGTGGATGTTGGTCAAGACGCGTCCAAGCACTGGATCAATAATAGCCGACCACTGTAAATTGGGAGGCAATGGGACCCACAAGTCAGTTTGGTTGCTTCCCCACCATACAACAACGTGTTTTATTGCTGTTGTTTCCACACAAACCTGCTCAAAACCGCATTTCGCCATCTCTTTCCGGGCGTCCTCGCGGCGTGAAGCTTCCTGCTCAGAAGAAGACTCGAAGAGCTCCGCAAGCTCAGCGAAACCAGCTTCCACCTGGCAATTGTGGTGGTTGAGGCTCGAAATGACGCGCTCGGCTTCTTCGGGCTGGGTTTTCTGCCAATGCAGCACTTGACGGACCATCGACACGGTCGCTGAGCCTGCAGATACATCGCCCATGTACAAGCGAAAGCTCGAAGGCAGCTTGAACGGTTTCTACACAATTTGGAACCATCAGCAAGAGAGCGTACCATCAACATAAGCACATGTAAAGGAAGGAGTTATGACGTACTACGCGGTGCGCGACATCCCATGCTTCATGGTCTTGCAGGCACTTCTGAAGCGCCGCTGGCTGCAGCGCCTCTGGAGACATGAATTCGTCCAGAATGACCGCAGGGAAGCGCGTGTACCTCTGTGATCCAAAGCACGCGGCCGACACGTCAAAGCCGCTGCCAATCTAGGGAGACACGAAAGAGCAAGAGTCGTGTGATTAGAAGTTTGTCAACAATACACATAACTGGTCGATGTGCCAACTAAATTTCACACCTTGCGCTGCACAAAGCAGTGACTCAGCTGTGCCAGGTTGTGGATGAACTCCAGGCTGTCGTTGTTTTCTTCAAAGTGACTGCGGATGGGGAGAAAAAAGCAGACCAGCGCGCCAACTAACGATGTCACGAGCGCCGCTGAGCTTCCCATGCCCGTCTTCATGGCGACTTTGGCTCCATTTGGCTTCTCTGCAGTGGTGTCGCACATCCACAACAGAGAGGAAGCAACGGGTAAGTGTTTTTGCCCACAATGCAAAATAAATGGCTCAAGCAATAGCAGCATGTGCTTACCTTCCATGAATGGAGGAAGAAACTTCTCGAGTGCCGCAAGGTTACGTCGGTGCAGCGTCTGGTCGGATGCTTGGAGCTGTCCATTTCACAAAGGTACAGAAACACGCGCACGCAAGGTCAGTTCTGAGGCCATGCCTCACACTCCTGATACTTTAGAGCGCTCACTCGTTGGACTTGGGAGTAAAAGTCGTTGTCTGCTTGAAGCAGCATGTGGATGTGCGCATCGCTCGCGTTTCGTAGCTCTTGGGCTTTGGTAGCGATGCTGGACGGCGCGACGCCTTCAATGCCGTTGATCGCGCAGAGCAGCGTTTCTTCGATGTACGCATTGCGATCCGAGTCTTCACTGCACCAGCACAACCATTGCGTTTGTGTGTGTACAGTTAGCATTTCTTGCTACCCTGGAATGCAGGCGGTCCTCACTCACCTCACGATGAACTGGTACGCTCCAGTGGATTCTCCTTCACCACGACGCAGCACTCCACGGATCGTTTGGTTGAATTGCGCGCTCTCAATGACCACTTTAACCCCTTCCGCATCTCGCTCTCTGCTAGTAGTAGCACTTGTTGCATTCTGCGCGTCGCAACATCGCAAAGAAGATTGATAAGATACACGTTGGTCACTCCGCACGAGAAGCGATTGACACAGTTGCTGCACCTGAGCATCAGTAGCAGAGGACGACACGCGCGCGTAGAACCGCGCCGTGCTCGCGAGCACGAGGCCCGAGTACTTTTGGTCCAGCACGAGGTACCCGCCGGTGATCAGCACTTTGCCGGGCGCCGACACGCACACGCCGCTGCCACTGTCCCCACAATGCGCCATTGCGATTTTGACAAGTGACGTGATGGCTGATTTGAGTGCGAACTTTGCCAACACAACAAACGCTCTCAATTAAATACGTATCGAATTTAGTCAAGAGGTTACTGTAAAAATGAGCCACATTCGATAAACATTCAAATCGGTGTCACAAAAATATCATCGCAAAAAATATAATTATATTTTTGTGACACCAAACACTTATCGAATTTAGCTGAATACGTACTGTAAAATCGAGTTACATTCGAGAAACATTCTTATCGGTCACAAAAATATCATCTCCTTCTGTCTTTGTTTTTTGTATGGCATTCTGCTATTTGGACGCCTGCCAACTCACACAGACAGTTGTCTCCCATTCTCCGAGAAAGACAGACGCGACAGCCATGGAGGACGCCGTGCTGGTGCTCGTGATGCTCTTCGTGCTGGTCATGTCGTCGTTCATGCTCGACCGCTACTCGTGCATGGTCATCTCGCAGTCGGGCTTCGCGCTCGTGTTCGGGCTCATCGTCGGACTGCTGCTACTCGTCACGGGCAAGCGCGCGTCGCTGAGCCACCACCTGAATCTCGACAACACGCTCTTCTTCGACGTGCTGCTGCCGCCGATCATCTACGAAGGGGGCTTCTCGATCAAGCGCCAGGCGTTCTTCCGCAACTTCCCCGCGATCATGAGCACCGCCGTGCTGGGCACGGTCATCGCCACGTGCATCACGGGCGGCGTGCTCTATTTCGCGGGACAGGTCGGCGCCGTCACGGCGCTCTCGTGGGTTGAAGCGTTCCTCTTTGGCGCGCTCATAAGCGC
Organism: Globisporangium emineosum; assembly: GCA_023334195.1. Classification (NCBI taxonomy): domain Eukaryota; phylum Oomycota; class Peronosporomycetes; order Pythiales; family Pythiaceae; genus Globisporangium; species Globisporangium emineosum. The sequence goes on from JAASGK010000255.1 coordinate 18,395, forward strand.
GGTCGACCCGGTCGCGACGCTCGCGTGCTTTAACAAGCTCAACGCACCGCCACTGCTTTTCAACCTGGTCTTCGGCGAGAGCGTGCTGAACGATGCCGTCGCGATTGCGCTCTACCAGACGCTGCTCAAGTGGAAGCCCGACATTGACCTCAACGCGCGCGAGCTGCTGCTGGTCGCTGCGAACACCGGCGGCATGTTTGTGGGCTCGCTCCTGGTCAGCTCGATGATCACGCTGCTCGGCGCGTTTTTGCTCAAGCGCAAGATGTTCGCGACGCTGCGCCACTTCCCGACCTACGAGATCTCGCTCTGCCTGATCTTCAGTTTGCTGACGTACTTTGTCGCGGACAGCTTGAACCTCAGCGGCATCGTGTCGCTGTTCTTCTCCGGCACGATGACGGCGCACTACCACTTCCACACGATCTCGAAAGCCGCGCAGCACTCGTTCACGCACTTGCTGCACACCACGGCGTTCATCTGCGAGAACATTGTGTACGTGTTCATGGGCACGTCGGTGATCATGCTCTTTGCGGGTCATGTCGACAAGGACGCCGGCACTGCGCTTCGTGTGGACGACATCGACTGGACGTTCATCGCGCTCACGCTCGCAGCGTGCCTCGTAGCTCGGTTCTTCAACATTTTCCCGCTGCTCGGGCTCTCGAACTGCTTCCGCTCGGCGTCGGAGAAGATCTCGACAAAGTACATGACGGCGATCTGGTTCGCAGGTCTGCGCGGCTCGATCGCGTTTGCGCTCGCGAAGAACTGGTCGTACATCGGCCTCAGAGGCGCGTCGCACCGGAAGCTGATCGAGTCGACAACGCTGATGGTGGTGCTGTTCACGACCATTGTCGTCGGCGGTCTCACGGGTCCATTCCTGTCGATCCTAGGCTTGGTGAACAAGGAGGAGAAGGACGATGTGCGCGCACAGCTTGAATCCGACACGGGCTCATCCACGGACGGCACGGCATCCCCAGCGGCTCCTCGACTCCAGACGCGCCACGTGCCACGCCGATCGATGCACTACATTGTCAACCCTGGCAACGGCGAAAACCAGACTCCTTTTGTGGAGGTGCCAACATCTGAGAGCACAGCGACGACGATGGATATGCTTCGCCCCGAGGTCGTCTTGACGCCGCGTCCCCAGATGCTTGGCAGCGATGACGACGACGACGACGATATGTGGGGCGAGTCTCGCACGACGACCCAGCCGCCTGCGATCCAGCGCGCCACCTCAAATTCAAGCAGAGAGTCGATGACTGGCGCGTTCTTCCGCTCATGGCAAGCGTTCGATGCGTCGCGCATGCAGCCGATCTTCGGCGGCGCTCACTCACAGGCGCAGGAGCCGCGAGCGTCCATGATGGCTCTGCCGCACCAACAGCAGCAGCAGTCGACAGCGACAGACGATGGCCACAACCTCACACTGCGAGAACTCACCAAGATCCGAAAAGAGAACTTGGTGTGAACTAATCAAGCGAAGAGCTACAGTTGCTGGAAGCTAGCTACACGTGTTCCCGACATTTTTTCCATGCTTTTGCATTCGCATCAAAGCCTCTATCTATACGCCTGTTTATCAAATAGGACTTCTACATGTTTTCTATATCCCTCTCCCTTCCATTCCACACGCGCCTTTGCTCTCTGTGAGAGGTGGCAAGAGCTTCTTCAGTTCTCATCATTTGGTTCGTTCAGCATTTCCATTTTGTGGCCAGTTGCTGTTGTATGCGGTTTTTGTTCTCAACTGGCATCAAACCCTCTCTAAACCGATCGGTAGTTGACGTCAAAGCGGTCTGTTACCGCCGCGTTGAGAAGAAATTAGAGAACGTGACGTCAAATGCGCACACCGACGACGAGCGAACAGCAACGCTAATTGAACGGGGCGGACGATCGAGAGGAGAGGGAAGACGACCATGACGCGCCATGATAGCGGAACTCAGGCGCAGAGTGGTGAGGTCGACGACGACGTGCAGCAGCTGAAGAGAGAAGGTGGCGACGAGGAGGACAACAGCAACGGCAACCAACGAGACGGTGAAGGCGAGGAAGAAGAGGAGGACCTCTCGTTCATGCCGCCGATCGACGAGCTCGAGAACTTGATCCTGGAGGCATACAACAACATGCAGAGCGACGGCGAGTTCATTTTCCTGCCGGACGAGGTCGCGCAGAGGCTACACCAGGTCGCGCAGATGGTGCGTTATGCAAACAGCGAGAAGGAGGGAATGTTGCAGTGTGGCTGCTTTCCTGTTTTCCCTTCTTTCTTTCTTTGTGCACTGATAGAGCGTGTCTCATTGACACTATCGTTGTTGGGATACTACGCTAGATGCAAGAGGCGAATGCGGGTATGGAGGACGATGGCGATAACCAGCAGAGCCAGTCGGACAAAGAAGACGCCATCAGCGATGACGGGACGGGAGCCTCTCAATCCACCGAGTCCCTGCAAGAGAACGATCTCCAGGAGCCTGAGGAGGAGGAAGAAGAACAGCAGGAGAGAGAGCAGGAGCAAGCGGCTCGACCGTCAGCGAAAGCAGCGCTGCCGAAGCAGTCGCTAGAGTCCAAGTTCATGGAGCTGCCGCCTGTGCTTGAGATTGACGAAGAGGTACGATTGTATGCATCTCTATTCAAAACAGTCGCTATGCCAGACTTCTCATGATGATGCGCACACTCGTGCTAATATTATCATGCAGGGTTCAAGTGACTCCCACGCCGGCAGTCCGGCAACAGAACGAGAGATCATGAGCGTCTCCCCACCGCCACCTCTGAGTAGCGGTAACCGAAGAAAACCCTCCTCCTCCCTACCTCCACCACCATCATCACAGCATGCACCAGTCTCTGCGAGTCCATTGAAAACCAGTGCAAAGATGTCATCGTCTCCGTCTGTACCCAGTAGACTTAGAGCCCCACGTGCCGACACCAAGGTCGCTTCGTACGAAACGAGGCGAGAAGCCGCACAGAAGCTGAAAGAGGACAAGGCGCTTCGCGAACAACGGGCGCGTGACTCTGCGAAGAAACAGCGCGAAGACGCACGGCGCAAACTGGAAGAAGCGCATCAGAGGCAGCTGGAGGAGAAGCGAGAGCGCGTGCGGCGGATGAGGACGCAGCGAGAGGGTGTGAAGCCCGTCGCGGGCAGAAAGCCTCCTTCCAGTACAGGAAGTAGCAAGTAAATAATAGGAGTTGTGTTTTTGTTTGGTGTTGTATAATGATGGATGGGACAGCAGCAGAGTACAGTCGAGTTATGACTCTTTAAAGGGTACACGCACTTACTGTTGACATACCCATCCAGGCACAAGTGTCGCTTTGGTTCACATGTCTTGCTGCAAGAGCTCAAGGCAATCTGGATCGACTTGCTGCAGCAGTAGGCGCATGCCGTCGAGTGCGCTGTCGAGAACTCGCAGCTCACGGCGCAAATTGCGGCGTCGCAGCTCCATTTTCTCTCTTTTTGCTTGTAACTTGGCTCTCTGCTGCACGAGTTTGCTCTGCTTGCTCTCGATCTTTCTGGTGACAAGCATGATTCCACATCACGAGATTAGATTCGAAGGGGAAATACGTAAGGAAGATTCCAATTTGAAATCCTTCAAACCTTGCATCGTCGTCCAGCTTATTTGCGCAATAGCAGGCGTATTGGCAGGAGAGCTGGAGTAACCGAAGCCCTTTATTCAGACAGCAGCACTCTTGCTTCTGGTGACGACTCGTTGGCAAAACTGCGTGTGCACTGCGAAGCTGCGCTTTGCCATACAGCACGACAGGCAGCAGCTCCTGTAAATACTCGGTGTTTCCCTACACAGTCAAGAGAAGACTTTAATTGCTGTCCAAGGTAGATGGACACCCAGCTACATTAGAAAATCGGCTTGCTCGTACCTCATGGATGACTTCTCCGACGCGAGTTGCTAAGAATCTGCGGTTCGTCGTAATAGTTTGGCTCGGAATTACAAACTGAAACTCATTGTTGGCACTGAAAGAGGGAAAGCTGCTCGGTGGTGAGCCCGGTATTGCTTCGCGTGCATTCTCACTCTTGCTATTCTTCTTCTTAGCCAGTGAAGAAGAAGCACCCAGCGAGGCTCGGAAATACACCTCACCCGACAGCAAGTGCTCCTTGTACTCTTCAAATTTGCTCTCCGCGCTCCACGCCTCTCTCTTTGCAGAACGACCGCTTTGCAAGACATACCAACGCGTCGGACATGTCGCCGACTCTTGTTCCCACCTCTTGAGATCAACACGCGCAGCTCCAATGAACGACAGAAAGCCGTCATTTTCGGCGCTGGCGACATTAGAATAGGCTTCTGTTTCCCAGAGCTCCAGTACCAAGCAGGGAAAAGCACGATCTTCACGGTCTTGTTCTTGGTGAACAGTGTTGTTTCTGATCTTCACGTGCGTGCTCTTGCTGCGCCATTGTGCGGTTCCGCCAGCAGGTGCTCCAGCAATTTCTGCATCGGCGATCTTGGCTTCAAACACAATCTGCTCTCGAGCAACAACCAGAAGCTCTTCAGTCCTGAAATCAGAGCCGCATTTGTGTCAATAAACCGCAAAATAGACACACAGACACCAGTGCAATGCACCATGTCATCCATCATATACGTACGACTGCTGTTGATATTGAGACGTGATCACGCGCAGCCACAACGCGCCTGCGTGCTGCCGCCGGAAGCTGCTGCTACTGCCACTATAGACGCACACCTCCATCCACCAATAGAAAGCCTACACGCACACACACAGCCCCAATGCGCTTGTGGCGCGATCCACTTCAAAGTCCAGGGTCATGCTATTGGTTTATCATCAACGCCTTCTTGTGTCAACATGCGCGAACAGTCGCAGAAGAACGAAGTCAGCAAAAATCTATGGACGAAGGTTGCGCGAAGGTCGTGCGAAGGTATCCGATCGGCCCATCGTTGGCCATTGGAAACAAAGTAGCAAAACCATCACTCACGCTATCCTTTCCTTTTTGCTTTCCTTCCTCGTTGTTGCGGGCTTGGTTTGTTTCAGTATCGGTTCTCCACAGGCAAGTGGGAAGGAAGGAAGGCAGGTGCTTGACTGAAGCGACTCGAGCTCGACCACGAAGGTTGATTGGATCGGTTCAATAGACCCTCGCAGCGTGTCTTCGTAGATACACACAGACGCCATAGACAGGCAGACAAGCAGCAGTGTATTTGACGACTGAGCGATCGACGACGCGATGGTGACTCTCCGCGGGAAGAAAGCGAACGCCAAGCCCAAGGGCAGCAACGCCGCTTCGGACAAACCGGCGACGCCCGCTGCCATCGCCGCGGCTGCGAGCAAAGCGAAGGCTGCTAGTGGCAGCAACAACAACAGCAGTGGCGTGGCTCTTGGAGTGCTGACCACGCAGCAGGTGCAGGCACAGGAGCTGCGCAAGCAGCGCGAAGAAGAGGAGCAGCAGAAGCTGCTGCGCCAGAAGGAGGAGCGCGTGCTGCAGCTGCTCAAGTTCACGGCGCAGTCGGCGCTGTCGTTGCAGAAGATCCCGGACGAGTACACGATTGCCACGTTTTGCAACACGCTGTTGACGTCGCTGTGCGGCACGGGAAAGGACAAGAAAGCGAGTCCGCAGCAGATCATGGAAAAACTGACGCGCAATGTCCGCAAACGCGTGTGTGGCGCGATCTTCTCATCCGATGAAATCGCATACAGCTGCCGCAATTGCCAGGTGGACTCGACGTGCGTGATCTGCCAGGACTGCTTCGCGCATAGGTACGTGGTATTTGTGGCTTTTTTTGTATCTTCCTGTGGGTGCCTTTCTAATGACTGACTTTCTCGCGTGGATGTACAATGACATATAGTGATCACACTGGACATGACGTTTATTTCCAGCGAACAACCGCTGGTAGCTCCTGTGACTGCGGTGACCCACATGTAAGTGAAAACAAAAATTTTCGAGCAAAGAGTTACCAGAATGATAGACACACCTACTGACCTGCTTGTGCATTTTTTTTCTTTGTGTGTTAATTTTCTAGGCATGGAAGCCCAGCAGCTTCTGCTCCAAGCATCCAGGTATCGACGATGCGGACTCAGGTGTGTCGAAGAAGCACAAATTGCCAAAGAATATTGGTCTCGCTGCTCCAGTCGTTGTCGACGCAGTTGTCGAGCACTTGTTCCAGGTACTTCTTGGCGCACAACAGGGATTTGAATTGGCTGAAGCGATGGAAGTTTTTTCACGCAACATCCCTCCCCACATTTTGAGCGAAATTGTGGATGATGTGGACGACCAACTCGCGAGATCCAGTGGCTCAGAACGATCAACTTCAGCCACTAGCTCTCGTGTCACATCGAGAACTTCAAATGCCATGGCTGCGCGCCGAGGTCGAAGCAGAAGAGCCTCTCGCCATACGGAAGCCCAAGAGTTCAAGAGCGAAAGCGAGGGCGTCGAGAATGAATCTGCTGCAGTTACCTCCTCCGATCGTGCAGTCACGCAATTCAACATCCGTCTTCACAATGACGACGTGCACACACTCACTGAAGTGGTGAATCACATCGCCAGTGCTGTGGATGTCTCCAAGTCGGCTGCTCGTGACATGGTGAATGAAGCTGACCTGGTTGGCGATGTCACCGTCGCGACACGAGATCTGCTCAAGTGCGCCTCCGTCGTTGGAGCTCTTCTTCGAAGCTCGATGAATGTCACTGTTGCCCCAACGTGGTGGCAGACTCACATGGATTCGGTTTCCGACATCATCCAGTGGCTTTTCTCGCTCAGCTGTGCGTCGGACGGTCTGAATGAAATTGTCTCGGAAGCACTCTGCAAAGAACGCACGCCGATCGTAAAAGGGTTCGAGCCGCTCTCTGATGTGTTCCTAGCTGGCGGAAAACACGGCATCGACGATTTTTTCAAAGAGCAGAACGCGCGGATAAACGGGAGTGCAGTGGATCTGTTTGAAGTTGTGGTTGGTGCGAAGACGGCTGCTGAATGGGCCCACGAGCTGGAAAACACGCAGTGGAAGATGTTCAGTTTCCGACTGAAATCTGGCGAAGAAGCGCCAAGCATTGTGCGGAATGTGAATGGAGACTTGGTTCGATGTGAGAACATATTTATTGAAGACTTTCTCAAGTCCATCGCGCTCAGTAAAGCGTACTCTCGACACCAAAGTGTTCGAGACGGCGTTGACACTGTGGTCGCGAGATTTTTCTCTGCGTCAGAAGACTCGGCTTCGTTGTCTGGACTGACCCTACTCATCCAGTACGACTGCATTCTTCGCAAGCAAACTGTGAAGAGCTCGCATCTTCTTCTTCGAGAGCACATGCTCGGCTCGCAGTTCCGAACGGAAATGCTCGAGTCGTATGCTCGATCGTACAATGCAATGACGACGAATTTCCTTCGAGGACTCGGGAATTCCAGCGACACGGTGTTCGACTTCGCGGTCCAGTTTTTAACAGTACCGCATCTTGTGAAGAACTACACGAGAGAGATGACGCGACTTCACCCAGAACGACCACATCTCTTGGGGGAGCTTCTTGCTTCGCTGGAACTTGTGTTTAGGTCGGCAATCAACCCAAAGGACGGGGTCCTGAACGTCGATCATCCGGCTCTGGGCAACCAGAAGTACAAGGTACGCTGGACTTTTACGCTTTCCTGTTTGTTGTCGTCGCTTTTCTGACTTTTACCGTTGGTTTCCTTGTCGCAGCATTGCGTTGACAACATGGAGTACGTGCTGAACGTTGGCGCGATTCCGAATGAACTGGTTTGCGATTTGGAGAATCTAGGCGTGTGGCTATCCTGTTTGCAGATTTTACAAGTACGTACTAGTTTGAAATGATCATTAGATAGCAGGTGAGGTCAGCTGACTAATTTGTTCGTGTTTGCTACAGAATGGAGATTTGCAAGCTCGGAGAGGTATTCGTGAGACTCACGTCGAGTATGAGTCTGACAGCTGGCTGTCGATGTTCAACCTCGGAATCCGTGTCCATTCAGTCTTCCCAGTTGCTTGGAATGGATTTCAACCGGAGGAGCTTCAAGCAAGAAAACTGAAACTTGTCGACATTTTCCGTCTCATCACCGATTCTCTGATCAAGAAATCGGTGGAGATGAACGAGAAGGTGACGAAGAAGAAACTGGCACCAATCACGGCACTTGTCGAGTCCAAGAAATCAACTGCGAACCTGAAACAAGTGCTCGCGTATGGATTCAACGTCGGTGCTGATCGAACGTCGCTCCACATTCCGCTGCATCGATTCTTGGCGGCTTCTGTTCGCCACATCTGCGTCCACCAGCCCGGATTTGTGGATCTGATCACTGCTGACGGATTGCTGAGCGTGTTCGGTTTCGACGGTCTCGCGCCAGAATCCCGCCTTGAGCTCGTGGAAATGCCACTGCGTTGCCTTGTGATGGCGTCCCAGATCCACTCGAACTTGTGGCGTCGAAATGGCGATGAGAACATGCTCGCGCAGCTGTACAACTACTCGGCGTTACCGTACTGCATCCACTATCGCGACTCGGATGTGTTCATGCTGCAGCTGGGTGTGCTTCTATTGGGACCAGATACCATTTTAGCGTTGATGCTGAATCAGTTCCAGCTCGGCGGGTATTTTGTTCGACCTGTTGCCGAAAAGTCTTCAAGCGCGTCGGTTTTTCCAACAAACGAGTTCAGCATTGCGCAGAAACTGGGTTACTTGCGCTTGGAAGAAGGGATCGATTTACCGCAGATGCTGCTGATGGTGGAGGAGTTCTTGCGTCTGATTATCATCGTTGGCACTAGTCTGCCAAGCTCAACCGGCGTCGCGTATGAGAACGATTTCCTCGCTGAAGAAATGCTGCAACAGCTTTGTGCGAAGTCGTATTCGTTCAGCAAGCTGTTTGACCTGGCGATCTTGCCGTCTGGACAAGACGACTTGTCGATCACAAGACTGGAAGAGATTCTCGACAAAGTGTCCGACTTTGTGCCTCCGTCGGGACTTGATGCAGGACGCTACGAGCTCAAAGACGGATTTTTGGAGAAGTACAATCCGTACTTCTTGCACTTGAACCGCGAGGCGCACGAGCTTGCGCGTGACAAATGGACCAGCTACAGGAAAATGTGTCTTCAGAAGAAGAAAGCCAAGGGAGTGAAAGATACCACGGTGCCGATCGAGCCGCTCCGCGCCGCAGCGACCCCGGTGCGTTTCCTGCGTCCAGTCCAGAACATCTTACTGTGTGAAGGGACGATCGCGATCGTGCAGATGATTCTGTGGAAGGTGCTCCGCGCTGATGGCGTGTCTTCGTCGTCAGCAAGCACGGTATCAAACACGGTCTCGGATGCGGTAATCTCCACGTGCCTGCACTTGCTCGTGCATGGTGTTCACACTGCAATTTCTTCGTCGTCAGCGCGTGACGAGTTCTTTTCTCGATTGTGTGCGGTGAACTCCAATTTGGACAACTCATCGGTGCTTCATTTGTTGAGTAAAGTTCACAAGAAGCGATCGACGATCCTCGACGAAGAACAGGCTGGAACGATTGAATGGCTCGTGTGGAAGATCAAGGAATCGTCGCCAGAATGCCGAAAATTTATGACTGCGCTGGAAGAAGAAGCCACAAGAGGAAGTGCTAGAGCTAGAGCTGCCGCAGCATCTGCTGGAGCTCAAGCGTCTACTGCAGCAGCCCCAATGACGTTGGAGCAGCGCAAGGAAGAAGCCCGCAAGAGAGCTCTCGCAGCAATGGCGAAGCAACAAGCCGCATTCCAGGCGATGATGGGCGACATGGGTGAGGACGATGACGAGAGCGAAGAGAAGGAATCCGAAGCCAATCGGATGGAAAGCGCTTCCGATGACGACGAAGAGTCTTCGGATATTGTTCAACTGGGTAAGCGGCGAGCGTCGATTCAGGAAACGGATGATGAGTTGAAGAAGCGTCAGAGAATCGAGGAGGAATCGTGCCACAAGTGTATTTTGTGCCATGATACCTCCACGCAGGGTGAAATGGGCATGACGGCGTATGTGCACCAGTCCACAGTGTTGGCGACTGCATTCCGCCCTGAAGCCCACGAAGCGCTCCGACCGGAGGGGAAGAAGGTACGAAATCAAGTCAGGACATTGATCGAAAAGATGGAGCTTTGCTCGGGTGGACCGAACAGTTCTTCGTACGGAGATATGTCGCCTTCGCCACCAATGCGCGGGTACTCGGCTCCATTTCCAGATTGGTACATGGATGATTCACTCGCGTTAGACTCTCCGATCCCTCAGCTGAGCCCAGGTCAAAGACGCCAGCGTCAAGATCGACCCCGACTACCGGGAACTAACTTCCCGATGCTTGAAGGCGAAATGTTGCAAACTGATGAGGAGCTTGAAGTCTTGGAAGGAGTGCTGAATCTTCGCGAAGACCAGCAACTGTTCCCTATGGACGTGCGAAGAGCGATCAACTTGGAGCTTCGTGGAGCGCGCGCTGGCCAGCAAGCTCGTGGGCGCGACCGAGTGCCACCAGCTGAAGGTGCTCGAGGTCACATGCACGTGCACCACCATCACCACCATCACCATCATCACCACGGGTTCAGCGACAGTGAAGACGAAGGAGAAGAGTTCTCCCCAGGATTCCACGCCGACTTCTCGCCTCCAGGGATCAGCAGTGCGAACCGAGAGAGTGCGAAGCTGTACCTAACACCTTGCGGTCTTCACATTCGAACGTGCCAGCACGCGGTGCACATCCATTGCTTGGAGCGTTACATCAGCTCTTTGCATGACAAGGCCATTCGTGGTGAAGAGTTTGATGGTGTGCAGGCAATTGATCCTGATTCCGCAATGACGCAGTTTCTCTGTCCATTGTGTAAGACGTTGTGCAACTTTTTGATCCCAACATCCGATCCATCGTTGGCTGATGGCGCACAAGACGAAGTGATGGTGATTGAAGGCGACGCCACCCCAGACGAACAGAGGAAGGTTGCATCCTGGCATAGCATTGTTGAAGAGCAGATGCGAGTCTCCGGGTGGTACCGCATTGTGCTAGGACGCAACGGAGATTTCGGCGACGAGAGCGACAGTGTGCATGATTTGTGGAGAGATTACTTTGAGGAAACGCTGTGGGAGCCCCACGGAAGCCTCGAGAAAGGCGCGCCATTCTTGTGGTCCGCCTGTGCCTTCTCTCTCGCATCTTTCCTTACAGTGGCGGAGAACGAGCATCGCAATGTGCCAGGCAGTGACGCGATGTACGATCCTTTGCTCGACCGGTGCCCGCCATCGATGGAGAAAGAACTCGCGTCTCTAGCTGCTGTGACAAAGTTCTGCCGCTGGTCGTTCTCGCTCTTGGAACACAGTGCAGACGCGAAGGTGATCTGGGAGACGTCGAAGCGATGCTGTCCGATCAACAGCGAGACGAAGCGCGAGTACAGAAAGTTCACAAAGGTATGGAGCGTGCATTGGGCTTTGCGTTGATATCACTATGTCACTCGACTGATGTTTCTTTTCGTACCAACAGTTACTTGGCTCTATCGACGCGTGCTTGAGAGGAACGATCCTTGGTCTCCTTGTCGCCGACACTTTTACGGTAGGGAATTTTGTTTTGTATTGTCCTCGTCTGTCAAAGTGAGGAAGGTGTCCTAACTGTGTTATCTGTCCTTTTTTGTTTCCATCCAGGCGTTTGTCGTGTCAAGTGTCATTGCCGCTGACCCGCTGACAATTTGGAGATTCATGCCAGTGTTCAGCGTGGCGGATGTGCTCCAGCGTCTCTACACGGAGTTCTTTTTCGTCGAGAAAACCGAGGACACATCGCTGTTCCAAGACAAGTTCTCTGTGCAGGACACCAAGAGCATCGAGCAAGAGACGAAAGAGGAAGAGCTGGCGACGTTGTCGTCTGTCAGCCGCACGCGCAGTGGCAAGGCGATCTCAGGTGGTGCTAGTGGCGCTCGTTCCAAATCTGGCTCGGCTTCTGATTCCGTCAATTCAGAATCTCCTGCGTCGATTGTGCAGGAGCTGATGGACGCGATCAAGAGTGACGGAGAGCAAGACAGCGAAGAGTACGCCGTGCTTACTCTGCTGAAGCGAATAATCGCGGCCGACTCGAGCGAGCGACTGAAGTCTGGCCTTTCACGCAGCGAACTGATCGCGCGGTTGCAGCGCGTCAAGACTGCGAATGCCATGTTTGTGCGACGCATGAAGCTCTACTGGCGCTGTGTGGCTGACCAGGAACCGTTTGCGAACCGATACGGAGTATTACAGATCCCCGACATCCGAGAGATAGCGAAGACGTCGGACGCAGTGCTGGACCAGGTGTGGAAGTGGTGCGTGGACCGCATGAACAGCAAGAACTACCTGGGCGTGGCCAAGACGGGCGACAAGTGCGAGCACACGGAAGGCGCGAGCGAGGCGTACGTCGCCAGCATGTTCATCTTGCACGACGCCACGTCCAAGCCTCGCCTGATCGATCTCCCCGTGCAGTACGACGAGCTCTACAGCCAGATGACGGGCGTTAAGTGCGATCGCTGCGAGAGAGTGCCGTGCGACCCAGGCATTTGCCTGATCTGCGGCGAGTATCTGTGCTGCGGCGATGCGTGCTGCACGCGTCCGTTTATCAACCACGGCCCCCAGGTCGGCGAGTGCACGCGCCATGCGGCTGAGTGCGGCGGCGGTATTGGCATCGTGTTGCTGTTGGACCAGTGCCGCATCGCGATCATCGGCGGGAGCATGGCGGCGTACTTCCCAAGCCCGTACGTGGACGCGCACGGCGAGGAGGACGTGGGGCTGCAGCGCGGCCGTCCGCTGCGTCTCGACGTGGCGCGCTACCGGTACTTGGAGTCGCTCTGGACGAACCACCGCATCTTCACGGAAGTGTCGCGCCAGCGCAATCAGCGCGAGCCGCAGTACACGGTGAACCTGTCGTACCTGTAGAGATGTCAATACAAGGAGCTCCTCAAGCAAGAGATAGTAAGTAGGTGCATGTGTGTATGTGTATATATTTGCCCATTATAAATTGGATGAATGGCCATGATTTTGTTCATAATATCGCTTGTCAGCCCAGGAAGGTGAGGTGTGCAGGCAGGTCGGCGTCCGAATAAAGCTCGTCCTGGAAGAACACGCGTAGCAAGCGGCAGCTGCCGCCGATGCGCACCTGGGTCGTCGTCACGTGCTTTGTGCCGAACGCCTGCAGCGTCAGGCGCTGGAGATCCATGCACAGGTACCGCCAGCCCCCCGGCGACTCGCCAAACGCCAGCGGCAGCTGCACTGTGGAGTCCTCAACGCGCGCGAGCGACTTGGCGTTCGTGACTCTCAGGCAGCGGTACTTCTGCTTGTCATCCAGGACCTCGAGCGCGAGCTCGAAGAACTGATCGAGGTTCTTGACGAAGAGCACGAGGAAGCGGAAGATGTTGCGCGTGCGGAAGAGTAGCTCGGCTTCGGCTCCGAGCACCTCAACCACCTCTTCCTTCACGTCTTCGTCCTCCACGATGGAGACGGAGTTGCCGTTGAGC
>JAASGK010000256.1:0-31742 GCA_023334195.1 Globisporangium emineosum
ACCCAGACCAGTTTCGTGGGAGGGTCGTGCCCACGCCACTGACCCAAACTCCGGACCCAGAATATCAAATTTTGACGAGATTATTGATCAAATATCATTTTTGCCCATTATCAAGTTTACTCAATACATTTATATAGAAATGGAATTGGTGGATCAACACCTTATCATATATAGCAATATATCATGTTTCTCAGGGATCAGATTAGCCAGGTTTATCTGTATATGTATTGTGTTCCATCTTCAAGATCAAACCCTTCCACATGGTATTGGAAACAATAATGTACCCCACCTTAAATATGTTAGCTAGTGTCCTACTTTAACGTAAACCAGTACAGTCGTCTAACATTATCCATGGGTTTTGTATGAGATAACAATCGTGTTGAGCCTTTTTTAACCACACTAAACAAGGCAACGGTGAGACTGGCCCATCAAAACGAAGAAACCAGACACCAAGTGAGCCAAGAAAGTGATTGAAGCTCTTGACGACGATCACAACCGTCCCATTCATTCGCGTACTCACCACTGTCCATTACGACGAGCAACTGCAGCTATGATGATGGAGGCCCGTCACCGCGTGAGGAAGAAGCACTGGCGCGTGGCGCTGAGCTCTGAGGAAGAAGAAGACGACGACGAGTACGAGCAGCAGGAGCAGCAGGCGCGTAGGGCGAATGTACAGGTGCCGACGCAGCGAGGCTCGCGGCAAGTTGCAGCGCCTTATTACAGTGACGACGACAACGACGATGATGATGACGACGACGATGAAGATGTGGAGATGGGGCTTGCTGTTGCGCCAATGCGATCCACGTCTGTACGTAAGAAGCAGCGCAGCAGTAGCAGTGGTAATGGCGTCTACACCATGCAGACGATGTGGAAGAGCGCGATTACAAAGCAGAGCAAGAAGCTGAGCCGTCCGCTGTCTGCCGCGAGCTCAACTTCAAATTCACCGTCGCTATCGTTACTGGCAGCGACTGCCGCATCTTCTTCGGCGTCTGTGGGTGCAGCGTCGCCTCGCGTGCTGAACGTGATGCTGACGATTGGCGACTGGCTCGGTATGACCTTCATCGAAACAACCTGGATCGATTTTGTGAAGCCGCTTTAGCACTAACATCTTTACTGCATTGTGTGTAGATGTGCTGGACTACGTGGGCGTCTGGAACGTCGGCCAGGTGCTGAGCATTCCATCAGACGATTCAGTAAGCGGATACAACAAGGCTCGATGAGTTTGCTCGCGGGTTGTCATGGGTGCTAATGGGGCGCTTGTTGTTGTTGATGGGTTTGTGGCTGTATGGTATAGGTGGAAGTGCGATACGACGGGTGGGGGAAGCGATACAACGAAGTGGTGCCGCTCAACAGCAGTCGCGTCGCACCGTTCCACACGTACACGTGGTCGGTCAAGTGCTGGGCCAAGTACCTCAACTGGCCCTGGTGGCCCGCAGTGGTGCGTTCTTTCTCTCTCTCTATCGTGTCCCATTGTCCATACTAATGTCGTTATTGCTCTATTGTAACTCTTTTTCCCACTTCAGCTGACCGTGCGAACGCCTGGGACCAAGGACGGCGCCGATAACTTGCGCGCCGTGGAACAAGTGTACGTGGATTTCGTGGACAGCAAGAAGTTTGCGAGTAGGTGCCGGTGCTGGGTGAACAAGCGCGACGTCGTGCCGTTTGACGCGAATTTTGAGCAGCTCCGCAAGAAAACGAACGGCACGGACTTTGAGTTTTCGCTGAAGCACGTGCTCAAGGCCACAGCGACGACCAAGTTCCCCACTTTTGTGCGCGGCACGCTGACGAAACAGTACGAGTCGACGGTGACGATGCCCGTGCGCAAGATGAAGAAAGTCATGGGCAATGCGATGTGGCTCAAGGATTTCGCCAACAACCGCGAGCGACATAACCGGATGCACGGCTGCCACAACGCGATCGTCGGCAGTCAAGACGGCAAAGACGAAGTGACGGCGATCCTGGGACTGCAAGAAGAGCTGGGGCGGCAGTTGGAAGAGCAGAAGGAGAAGAGCAAATTACCTCGGACGCCAAAGCGACGACGGAACAAAGGTTGGTGTGTTAGATACATTTTATGTATGCGTACTGAGGGTTCGAAATTGGTTGGTTCACACACTCGCCTTCATGATAACTGTTCTGTAGAAAATGAAGTACCAAAGTCTCCCCACTCTGGGAAACAAGTGAGCCCCCGGTCACCTCGTGTGGTGGTCGCGGACAATACAACGAACGTCATTCTCCCTCAGAATGTGATTTTCCACAGTGACGACATCATTGTGGAGGACGAAGAGGAGGACGAAGATGGTAGAGGCAAGAAGAAGAAGGAACCGTTGACGCGCGCCACGAGTCACAAACGACTGTGGAGTATCACGAAAACGGCAAAGACCGCAAAGGTGAAAGACACAGCGAGCTCTTACGGCGATAGCGATGGTGAAAGCGAAGACAAGAGTGAGGAAGAAAGTGACGAAAGCGAGGATACTGGTCGAGTGTCGTTGCCACGAGCAGTTGGGAGAGAGATTGCTGCAAAAGAACGGCACGATCCCAGGAAGCGAGTTTTGCGGCCATTGGCTGATACTACCCCGCCGACCAAGAAGCGACCGAATGTTGCAAGAAACCTTTGGCTCCAGAGCTTTACAGACCGAATCAATAGCGTGAAGAAAGAACCGCGCAAGAACACTGAAGGTACTGGATGAATTGTGTTTACATGTCTTTAGCTGCACGCGACAAATAATTTTTTATGTCATGTATGCATAGCGTCGCCGCCTCGAGTCACTGGTGGAGGGGATACCAACGGAGGAGACAACGACAGCAACAATAGCGATGTGAGCGATTACGAGGGCGACGAAGACTATGGGATCACGACAGAAGAGAACTCGGAAGAGCAGCTCCGTAACGTTGAGGACGACGTCGTGCCGCAAGCTGTACCTGCGCCATCGCCGATCTCTGTGCTAGGTGAGCCCAATCTAACTGGATGGGTAATGATAATGTTGACTGAAGCTAACGACGTTCTCTACAAATTGGTGTGCTCTTCAGATATAGAAGATTTCGAAATGCTGGAAGTCAAGACAGTCGAAAGCTGGACAGGGGAGCAGGAAAAGCAAGAAACCAAAACCAAAGGTAAGGGAAAGTGCTCACTTTCTCTGTAGTGCGCTGTCTGATTATTAACGTTGGCTCATTTTACAACTCTATGCTCTAGTGACGAAAGAAGAGTTGACTCCAGTCAGTGTCAGTGAGAACAATCAAAAGCCCAAGCGCTTGAGCCCTGCGAAGCAAGCTGCTCCACCGGCAACCCCAGCTAAACCGAAGAAGAAGACGTCTCCACCACGAAAGCGACCTACAACAGCAGCTACTACTGTAAAACGCAAGCCGCCTCGCACTCTGATGGACACGCGAATGGCGCAAGCGCAAGAAGCAATTCGCGCACTGGAGGAGGAAGAAGAGAAAACCAAGGAGGAAGCGCTTTCCAGTGCCGCAGAGCGACGGTCGATCAGCAACTTGCGACGTGTCAAAGGCAGCGCACACGCAGGTATAAATGCCACCTTGGCTAGCATTCGTTTTTTATGCACAAGAATAATTGTTTGACTGACCATCTATTGGTTGCTTGTGTGCTACTTTAGTGCGGAGTGTGCCAGCCTTCTCGACGTCACTAGCGGCGTTTCCTGGACTTAGTCTACCAGAGAGAAGGTCAAGCCCACCCACTGTTCTCCAGCCTCCAACAACAGAGTGTAAGTTTCGCTCACATCTCTATTTCGCTCTTCTATAGCTAATGAAAACTAACGTGCACACGTTTGTTTAGTGTCCGATGACGACGACGCAAGCAACCTGCAGGTCCCGATCGCATTCCCAGGACTGTCTGACGTTCACGTGAAAAAGGGAAAGAAGAGAAATGGTGCTGGAGGTGTTACTGGTAGTACGAGGCCTGCAAAAGCGAGAAAGACTCGCAAGGAGTCGTTAGACCCTAAGGAGAACCGCGCGGTGAATGAGGAGAATGAGCAGAAGACTGATAATGACGAGAACAACGACAAAGTCGATGAAGACGACGAAGAAAACGATGACGACGTTGTCCCGCGGCTTCGTCGACGATTTTGTATGATGCGAGCGAGCACACGAGGTGAGAACCGCTTTATATACCCAATTGCTTTTGCCCTGTCGAAGGCCTAACAATGGCGCCTTCCTCATATTCTTTCTGACAACTTTCACACCAGTTGGCGAATCCCTAACGGCGCAGCAGAAAGTTCGCGTGTTCCAGACGAAGAAGAAGGACGGGCACACGATGAGGGTCCGCGCGCCAAACATGTTTCCAGACCCGCAGTCTGCCGTGTCGACGACAACCACAAGGTCGACGAGCCTCTCGGAGATCCCGCTCCCCGTGTTCGGCAGTAGCGGCGAGCTCACACACTCGATGCTGCGAATCACAGACTCTCCATCACTGACGAGGTTGTCTTCTTCTTCCGACCGAGTTGGAGTTGCTGGTGGTGGCAGTGACCAAACCGGACCAATTTTCAGCTCGAATGCAGATTTCTCGATCAACTCGTGGTTCAAGCAGCGGTTGTGCTGATCAAAGGACTCCTCCCATGAGAGAGAGAGTGAGGGCCGGGACAAACCGCACAAGAGAAGTTCTCCATCTATTGCAGCACTACAGCAATGCAGTCGGTAGGTGCCGATGGAGACGCTCTATGATTGTGTAGCTTGAAAAGTGACAACGGCATTGCGTGACAACCGAATACGATGATTATTTAGCCCGTCCGCCAGCCCTGTGTATCGTTGTGTATGAACTGATGAATTTTGCAAAGTTGCGACGATGATGAGTTTGACCATTTTGACCAACGATTTTCTATTTTAGTGGGTTGGGAGCGCATGCAAATTAAACCAAGTCGAGCGAGGCGCCTTGGGCTGATTGGAGCCACCATTCATCTCAATGGCGATGGAAGCGGTCGCTGAAGAAGAGCAGCCGAGCCGAGCCGAGAGCCAAAGCAATGGACGCAGTGAACAAGAAACTGAGACTGCGACGCCACAGAAGCCGAAGAAGAAAGAGACGACCCGCCTGCCACTATACACTGTGCGCCAGCCGCCGCTGGTGCAGCCACTCGAGACGTCGCCGTTCGCAGAGCGCACAATCGGGCAGTTCGGACTGCGCGACCTGGGCCACGAGTGGGTGACGCTCTTCCAGACCATCGGCGAGAGCAATTGCGGCGGCTACAGTAAGAGCATGAAGCTCAGCATCCCCGACACGATCCTGCTCAGCCCCAGCGGGTACGTGCTTAGCATTGTGTGAAGTGCCACCATGGCAATCGCCCTCACTAGAGTTCGTTCATGTGGTTGTCCACTTAGCCTCCCGAGCATGTGGTATTCGACGAGCGCGTCCTCGCACATCAAGCCCCGGAACCTGATGGTTTGTGTGTGTGGTGATTATTACATTCGTGATTAAGACCTTGGAACGAATGCACAGCTAACCTGGGCTCTTAACATCGTTTCTGTCTCTTCTCTCCAGCGCGTCACCCCCCATTCAATCCTCGAAGCGTTTACTACCACCACCAGTTTCTCAGGACTCGGGGAATCAGATGGCGAAAAGATCGTCGCGATTCGCCGCGTGGGTTTCTGGGTTGAGAGCCTCACGCTTCGGCAGCTCAAGGTGCGTAGAATTATAGCTCGGGGTCAGCAAAGATGTTCCCGATACTCGCTTCCAGCTGAGACTTTGCTGTTGTTGTTGATAATGCGGATCTCAAGGACTTCTGCTGTGAGATGGAACATCCGCGCGTCGTCCTCCACCGTCACGAGTGGGAAGAGCTCGACCCAGATGATAATGGAGACGTACAAGACGAGCAAGCTGAAGCCCTAGGTGGCAAACCGCCTCAGCAGCCGAAAGCGTTCTGTCTGCAAAAACACGTCCCGAGAGACCGGAAGGTGAGTTTTCTCACGCTCTGGCGGTGCAAGCATCGCAAAAAGGACGCGAGCGACAACGTCACGGACAAGAAGTTTGCGCGTAGCTTCTACAAACGCCCGCTGCCGCTGTTGACGAGCGACATTTCGTCCAAGTGCGACGTGTTTCTCGTGCGGCAGCGGGACCCAAAAGCTGGAAATGGCCGTGATTCCACAAATTCAAGTGACGATGATGAAGACGACGGTGGCAGTAGCGACGATAGTAGTGAAAATGGCGAAAATGGTGGTGCTGTGTCTGGTTCTACAGAAGACGTGCACGTTTCCCTCACGCACCTGGACCTCGAGTCCAAGACGCTCTTTGAGGACTCGCTGCGCATCTACGGCTTTGACGAAGACGTGATCCTCCCTCAGCTCTACCACATGAAGTTGACTGCGTCCGAGATTCTGAATCGACTGAACCGCGGGCTTCAGTCCCGGCAAGCATGTGGTGAGTGCCAGTATCCATCTCGCTTGAATGGATGCGATGGTACTTAGCTCATCTTCGTCCTCAATACTTCTTGTACGGCAACTAGGGATCCTCTGTGAGTTCTTTGTCGGAGCGCTTGACAAGAAAGTGTACTTCTCAGGACTCGTGGGCATCCACTGGGAAGGCTGCGAGTCGTCGTGGGAGAAACTGAGCCACGTGGACGCGATCTCAAGAGCGATCGCAGAGTTTCTCGACAAGAAGAAGATAAAGAGGCACACAAAGTCACAGCTTTCGCCATCGAGCTTCCTTCGTCATCAGAGCAACTCACCTTCATTCGCAACCACAAACTCCATGTTTCCGAGCGCATATCACCCACCCTCACAAGCGCAGCTCCTTACAAGTGCTGCCGAAGAAGACAATGATGCCGCACTACGCCTCTACAACGAGCTGAACCCTCGCTTCCCATCTGTGCAATCACCGTACGTGAGCGAGATGCAGTGGCGCTATCAGTCTCCATTGCTGCCCCCAGATATCTCACCACGATACATTGGCGCGCAGGTACCGAAAAGCTATCGCGATGGAAAATTCCACTCGCTCCTGACGCCCAAGCAAGCTGATTCGGTCAACCGCCTCAATTTGTCCCCGCGACCGCCAGCAGCTCTCATTGTGCACCACCAGTCGTCATTGTCATCAGGATCAGGATCCTCGCTTTCAAAGAAGCAATCTGGGAAGCTTGAGCAGCTTGGGCGCCCACCGCAGTCGCCTCGAAGCACGACGAGCAGCTACAAACCAGTGGTGGGGAATAACGACGGGGCGGGTCCTCGACAATTTTCAATGACACGAAGAGCTCTTTAGGAAATTTGTTAGTTGGAATTGAAATGGAATGGACACTGGGCTCTCATATTTACACGCACATTTTGAAGAAGTTGGAGGTTGAGGAAATTGGATCACGAGCCACTTGCACACACATGAGCGCTGAGCGACTGGATGCTCCGACGAAGGTCGAGAAATCTGGAGAAACAGCCTGATCACCAGAAGTGGCAAGCAAGTCTCTCTGAATTCACGTGGTTTAGCTGCTTGGCTCGTCCAGTTTCTGCTTGAGCCCGTGCAGCAGCCAGCTCTGGATCTTCCACGGCTCGCGGTTGATCTCATAGCGCGAGCCTCCGTTCCAGAAGCGGAACGCGTCTTCTTCCTCGTCAGAGCCAAGGTGTTGCTCTTCGTTTTCTTCGTTGTTGTTGGTGGTAGCGTGATCCTGATCTTGACCAAAGTCGCCGATCAACGACACTTTCCGTGGCGATTTGCGTCTGTGGAACGAAGTTGAAAGAGACGACGGACTATGAGATTTGACTAGCGTTCCAAACGTACTCTTGATCGTCTTTGTCGCAGCTGGCGATGCAGATGACGATCGCATGATGAGCGACGACCGAAAGGCGGAGGTCGTGGTGGTCACTGTGGTAGTCGGCAATTCCGAGGAGATCACAAAGATCTGCGAGTCACCGCCATGTTCGTTCCACTTCATCACCATCGACGAAGTAGAAGCAGTCAGCGGCGGCGACGCGCTCTTCTTCTCGGACGAAGTCGGCAGCAGCTCGAGGATGTTGATCGCGTCCGCATTTGCCAAGCTTAATTTCGGCTCAGAAGTCGCCGAGTCCTTCGACGCTCCATTGGTATTGACCGCATTCGCTTCTTCCTCATCGTCGTCTTCCAGTGAAAGGAGCACGGGTACTTGGGTTTGCTCGGAAGACGATGTCTCACCTGGAGGGGATGACGACGAAGAAGGAGCAGTCGCATTTCCTACAGACTTTGGCTTGGACTTCGTACCTTGGGAAGAAGGGAGCTGCTGCTGCTGTCTCCCCTTGACATGCGCAGTGGCCTGAAGCAGCTGCTCAATAACTTGTTTTTGAAAGGAATGGAGGGGTGGAGGGAGTGGCAAGAAGCAGGCGCACGCACGCATGGTCCATACAGAAAAGCACCAACACACACACAAGAGAAAGAGAAAAATATATCAACAACGATATACATGAAAGGCAAAAATTCAAAAATCCAAGATCCAAAGCTGCGCTCTCTTTCATGCCTCCTCCATGCCTTCTACGGTGTTTAGACGGACGGGGGTGGGCATGCGAGCCAGAGCCAAGAGCAACAGAGCTAGAGAGGCGATGTTTGTGTTGTTGCTTGTGCAATAACAGAGAGAAAGACAAGTTGCTTAACCTTTCACACGCTTCGACGCGTTCCGCCGAGTACTTGCGCGCGTCGGGAGCTTGCGCTTCGGCTGCTGCGGCTGCTTGGTGCCGCGCGCGCGGCGTCCACGCGCAGACTCGACCGCCTCTTCCTCTTCTTCCTCTTCTTCCTCGTCGTCGTCTTCGTCTTCACCCGCAGACGCTTCGTACTCCTCAGGCTCGTCCTTGTCTTCGCTCTCGTCTTCATCTATCAAACCGAATCAATAGACAATTAACACAGGTGCACTCACAATGCCCACAAAGCCATTAGTACACTAAGCTACACATCACATACCTGCGTAGCCATTTCCCTCAACCACTTCGTCGTCCTCACCGGCTCGCTGGAGCGTCGGCAAGTTCGCAGTATTGGCTGCGGCCCCCGCACCGTTCTTCGCAACCTCAAAGCCGTACAACACGCGGTAGCGGGCGCTGAACGACTTGTATGCCTCAAACCACTCCTTGTTGCCGACCTTCTGCTTCTGCACAACGAACGAGAGCGGCGACTTGCTCGAGTACTCGATCGGGAGCGTGCCGGCGCCGGCGAAAAGCAGCGGCGAGCCGCTCGCCAGCGCGCGCTGCGTGTGCTCGACAAACTTGTGGAAGTTCTTGCCCACGTTCTTCGCAGCGCGGTCTTCAAAGCTGTCGTCAAACGACACGACGCTCTTCTTCTGCATCCAGCAGCTACGGAAGGAAACATCAGGAAGTGTTAGTCAAGATGAAGTAGATCAGGGGCTACATGCGAGAAGTAGAGATAATAGGGAGGTACCGAGAACGCTTGTCTTCCTCAAACGAGTCAAAGAACTCGACGTACACCTTCGTCTCAGCGTCTAACGCCTCAACCGCACCTCGCTTGGTTGGCGCACGGAGCACGACCTTCATTACGACACCATAGCAACACGCAACAACATGAGTTCAATATATGCACACCAAGAAGCACAGCTGGTGATAGTAAGCAGTAGAATACGTACGAACGCCGGCCACCAGGGCCACTTGTTGAGCTTCGCCCAGCACTTCTTCACGATCGTAAACATGTGCAGCGGCGCGAGGCGCTGCTTTGATACGGGCACCCACTCGTTGTACTCGTCGCCCCAGCCGTCGTACTTGATCTCCACCTGCCCATACACCACAACGCAACGCACCACATAATATAAGCAATCCGTCTTCCACACAAGTAGCGCATTTATATACAGCACGCGTATTAGTACCAGATCGTCGTCGTTCTCGTCATCCTTGGCGACGTCCACGATCACGCCGGTGTTCCAAATGCCCTCGTTGTCCAGCACATCTGCACATATAGAAAGAGACACAGTACACGCGTCAGCAAACACATACACACCCAGCCTGCCATGATAGAGGTATAGACGCACGCACACACCCAGGCGCAGGCCAATGTCGAGCGGAATGCGCTCTCTCGCCATCGTCTTATGAGTCGCTTTGGCGCTTCTTGTCTTCCTCTCGTCTCTTGGCTCAACGGGCTTTTTGAAGGGTGGGAAGGAACGAGGAAGGGGCTTCTATTTGACTGGTATACAGTATAACCTGACTTTTTGATTTTTACAAGCTCAAAATCAGATTTTGAGCCTGGAAAAGTTCAAATTTCGCAGTAAACAGGCAAGGCACGAAAGGATAGGAATGGAGGCCAAAGCCATCACTTTCGCTCGTCTACAGCTCGAAGACTCTTTATTGACAGCAAGCACCATGCCATTACTTCACTAGTGTACATGCGTGGCTAGCAATCTATCTATCTATCTATACATCTACAGCTACCGCCTACTTTGCATTGGAGCCACCTACATCACCACCACAACACATCACAGCTCCAACTTTCAATTCGACAGCACTCTGGCGTCTGCGGCGTAGAACTGGTCGCTGGTCACTGTTTGTCGATAAGGCGAGGGCTCAGGCGCAATCACAATTCGCTTGAGTGTCGATGCTGAAGACGACGAAGACGGCGGGGGAGGCACTGAAGAGGCAGGTGGTGGTGCTGCTGACACTGAGTCCACTTTGATCGTCTGCAGCTGGCACTGCGCCTCCCACCACTGAGCGGTCTCTTCCAGCAGCGGGTAGAAGTACGGCTTGTGGAACTTCTTTGGCGCGCGCTTTACTTTGCACTTCCGGTACTTTTTCGGCAGCTTGGTCTCCACGACCGCGCCAGAGAGCAACAGCAGGGCCCCCAACCTGCTCAATACGCCATCGGAGGACTGATCTGCACACTGCATACGCCGACTCTCCTGCGCGATCAGCGCGATCTTCTCTCCGTTGCTGTCGACACCAACGACCATTTCTTGATCTTCGGCAATATCATCGTCATCACTGCCGTCGTCGCTGTCGCCATGCACGCGCCACCGGTACCGAACGTATTTGATGGCCACAACGCCGATGAGCGCCAAGAAGATCGAGAGTGCGGCTGCCAGCAGCGCACTGCTCACGACGGGCATTGCGCTGGGGGGCACTTGAGGCACGGGCGCTTGCTTGTCAGTGCAACTTCTTCCTCTTACAGCAGCTTCCTCTTCCAGAAGAGCTTCTGGTTCTTGGGGTCAACTGGCTGGTCTTAATTCGACATTACCGACAAATATATTTAAAGCTGATTTGTGAGTCAATCTTGACATTTTGACGTCCCATGATGTCATTAATAAAATAAAAGAGGTCAACTGTAATACTTTACTGTCTCCAAGTGCAGCATTTCCAGCTCAAGCTGGGACGACCTGGGTTTCAAGAGGGAACCTATCAATTCACATCGGGCAACCGGTGAGAATAAATATATGTTATGCATAATATGTTACAGGTATTGATCTTATACGATTTGTATGTTTGATCCTATGTGATTTGTACTGTGTTGTCCCATGTGAGTAGTTTACATTCACTCTTGTGAGTCATATTTTTATTTATTTAAACAGGTATTGATTATGACAATATTATGTTTAGCGCAAGGCTGATTTGAATCGATAGGTTCCCCTCTTGAAACCCAGCTCGTCCCAGCTTGAGCTAGAAATGGTGTACAATTTGTTGGTAAATTATAGACGCACCCCCACTGCTGTTGATCTCACAAGCTACAATGAGAACAACAAGTTTTTCGAATAAAAGCTCATGAACGCTTTTCTGGGACCAGCTGCCAGCAATATGGCAATTTCTCAAGAAAGTCCTAGTTGGTCTGCCTCTCAATTTGAATGACAGCGATCTCTGATTAGTCCCTCTATAAGTGTGATGCATTGCTCTCTTTTATCATTTATTTTGTTTAATGATTGATAGGTATACATATACACTGTATATCTGGAGATGTGATTGATTGCTCGATTTGTGGCTCAATGGTCTGTTGAATAAGTGTTTCGGTGCTTTTTACCACTTCGAAAGCCACAGGTCCCATGGCATGGCCAGAAATTGCTATGTTCTCCGTGCCCTCCAGAAAATTCAATGTCTTCTTTCCAGCCGAAACCAGTTGAATGTGTTTTATCACCCTAGTAGATGAGCTTACGATGTTTAAATCGAATCGTGGGGCGAAAACAGCACACCCAGACTCAAAATTCATCTCGAGCAGACCAGCGTCAACCGCATGTTACTCTCATATCCTCTCACAATTGCATTTTTACCTCAAATAGGTTTGTAACCGTATCCATATTCTCTGTTGAGCATAATTTACCAATCCGATTGCAATAATTCACGCATCTAGTAAAAGTGCTCCAAATAGAAGGCACTACCTTTGACGCATAACCACCTTGGACATAGCAATTGGGTATCTGTATTTCGACACTATCGACCTGTTTTTCTCTGCTTTGTTTGTGACACTGAACTCGTGTCAAAAATAACTAGGGTTGACATTCTTTTCTCGACAGTGTTTTTAGTGGTGTCGACTTCTCACACTTGATGTCGTGAATGTGAGAATTTGTCGAAAAAGGATGGGTTCTTTTTTTCTTCTTGTCATGCATGCGGTCATGAAAATGCACAAACGTCAGCTTACGCACCTGGCTACACAAAGAGAGCGAGAGCGAGCTGCTCAATGCGAATGCGTCAACTGTACACACGTGCGCGCTTGCTCGGCACGCAAAGGCCAGTGACCAACCAACCGCTGGCGACGGACTCTACCGTCGTCGTCAGGAGAGCGAAAGTATCTTTGCGCGTCACGACCGGACGAGGGACGCGAGGAAATGCTTCGAGCTGTTGGACAGTGCGGCCTCCCTCTCACGCGCTCTTGGCCTGCAGGTACCATACAACCAATCCCCTGTGCTACGCGTGCTGTGCTTGTGTACCATGCTGCGCTGCGTGTCTGCGGCGCGTAACCTCAATTGTTGATGGATGCACCCATGCGCTCACACCGGCCGGCGTCCAGCTCCAGCCTTTCCATTTAATTCATGCAGCAAAT
Source organism: Globisporangium emineosum (assembly GCA_023334195.1). Lineage (NCBI taxonomy): Eukaryota > Oomycota > Peronosporomycetes > Pythiales > Pythiaceae > Globisporangium > Globisporangium emineosum. The sequence goes on from JAASGK010000256.1 coordinate 12,911, forward strand.
CGAATGCGCCGTCCCCTGCGCGTGGCGTAAGCGCTTGTTGCGCTGCGACAGTTTGTGGACAAACAGTGAGGTGAATGGCACACTTGCTCTGTCTGGATTGGTTGCGGGAAGAGGACGGATTACTTTTGAGCTGCCTGTAGCAAGCAGGTCAGCAGATCTGCCACGACGATCTTGTGACAGGAGGGCGGATGGGTGCGTTTGACTGCCAAACTGAAAATGCAATGCGAGCGTCCGCAACTCATCCCCGTGAGCTCCTTTTTGTGCGATTGTACCGTCATCCCTAAGACATGTCACGAAGTGGCTGTCTGGTCTGCGCTGTCTTACAACACCGCGCTCGCTTGAAGAAACAGAGTCTGGATACATGTATTATTGAGTAGCCACCTGCACTCCAAATCACTGTGGACTCATACGCTCCTCTCTCTGTGGTTGTTGCGTCCGTGGTGCCGGCCGTAGTGTACCAATCAACACGTGCGCGTTTGATCTCCAGGCTGACACGGGAGCTCGGATGAAAGGTATTGCGAAGTTGCTGGTTGTTGCTTACATTTCAGTTCTGTTCATTTTTATTATTGTGATATCGTCTTAAATTAGTTTAATTACCTAAATACTATCTGGCGCTGTGCATCCAACGCATCCTGTGTGTGTGGCGTGAGAGAGCGAGGGCGGGGCTTGGTATGGATTCGTCTTCATTTTCGCCGTTCCTTCCGCTTTGTGCTCGCCCGCTCGCAAATGACGCTCACGTCGCTCAAATCTCCAGGTCAAAGATCATGTCGTCCAGATCCTGGTCCTGCGTCGCGTCATCCTGGAAGAACGCCCCGCAGTCGTTCCCGCAGCGGCAGTCCTCGTCGGCGTCTTCGTCCCAGCCCTGGTAGCCGTTCGTCTTGGACGGGATCGCCATCGGGTCGGTCATCGTGTGCAGCTCGGTTGGTCGCTTACGGATGAGCCAGCACGGAGACAAGCGCTCGACAGCTCCTGAGCCAAATCGCTGCTGGAATTCGCTGCGCTTCATGCCCTTGCGCGCCATGTACGCCTCGAGGCGCGCCTGGTGGTCGCGTGCGGGCGTCGTTGCGTAGCTGCCGCGGTCCGACTCGCAGTCCGTCTCTTCCTCGGACGAGAGCACCGAGTCCGCGCCGAGCGACGGCTCTAGCAAAAACTGCTTGAGGTCGAGCTGCTTGCTGTGGGCCGCGTGGAGCTTGTTGGTCGTCCGCACGGGCAGGCTCTGCGTCTGCGTCTGGAGCACGGCGGTGGTGGTCTGCATTTGATTGATCGCTTGAAGAAGCTTCGCCTGGATGAGGTGGACGTGCGTGTGGTGGAGGTTGGCTCGACAATTGAAGAATGACGGCCAAATAAAACTCTTCGGCTGTGAGCTCTTCGAGTTGGCGTCCCTGCTCTGTGTGTTGTTGTTGCACTTGCAGAGAGAGATTCGGGGCTTTTGACCCACGTTGGATTCGAAGATCCTTCATTGGTTCTCCAGCAAGTCAACAACCCACGCAAGTGGGTTGTTTGCAAGATTTTGGACCGGGTCCAACTGGCAGCACGCAAGTTGCACAGGCACAGTTATGTCTGGACACGTTTGGACCGCGCGACCCACCCACTTTGAGTTGTGACCCGCAACAGAAAAAACCCATGCGTTTGCGTGTGTTCCCCTCCCTTTTTTGTCTGTTTGTGTATCATGGTCGGCCCAGTGACTGTACACAGTGCCACAAAACTGATTTACAAACTCATTCTGAGCCACATATTTATCAATACCTCTCCAATAGTACTGATTTAGTAGATATTGCAGCAGATATCAATACTGTCACCAGCAATTCCAAGCAGGTCCTCTTTCACGCGCCAGTTGGAGCTTCCCGGACGCACCTTCTGCACGGCCACTGATTGGCTGAAGCAGAGAGAGGAGCCGACTGACGCCACTGACAATCACTCTTGGAAACTTTGGATTCCATCACTTCGATCACTTGGCTCTCAGCCGATCGGCGGTTTTCGACAGATTCGAAAATGTCGAAAATTGAATCCAGCTCAGCCGCGTTTTCGGTTGAAGCAAACTCTGTGGAAGAAAAAATAATTCTGATGGCGTCAAGTGTCTAAACTTACTGTCTGAAGGCCAACAAACATCAAACACAATCAGGGCTCACAAGCTCAAGGTATCCGCTGCGGCTCTCAAACGGATCAACGTTCCATCTGGTTTCAGAATGTAGGTACAGCCAATGTTTGAGTGAAGTTGCAGTTGCAGAGTTCAGCCAGAGCTGCAACATGCACATGAAAAATGCCAAGAGCTTTGATGGTCTTGAGCATCATCAAAGTGAAGCCAAGAGCTTCTTGCGTTATCTGCATGCTTCAGCAAGCGCACAAGAAGAGGTTGATGCTCCATGGCTTGCTTTGGAACTAAAAGAAGAGTTCCAAAGCAAATCATTGGAGCCCACGCAAAAGCAAGCATGGTATTAGCTTGCAAGTACCAGTGTTGCATTTGCTCGAACGCCAACCAACCGTCTTCGTTCATCCGCTTTCCTCTGTGGTGGTGCCACTGCGAACGCAGTATGGGCTCCTGAAGTCATAATGCGCATGTATTATTTTACTGAGGTAATATAATTCCACACGATTCCTAGTGATCGCTTTGCTTAGGTATTCCTGCAGCAAACTCGGATGTTCTCCTGAACGCTGGCGGAGGGGGAAGACCGTGAGCTCTGTGCAGGAAGAGGGTGATAATGTTGATTGCTGCTGACGCGTTGCGCGGCGTGGGCATTCGTTGTTTGTACAAACGCGCCGCGTCCAGGATAGATCGCCTGATTGAGAGTCAACGAACCCTTGCATTTCATTGTGACAGCCGCAGGGTGGTGTTGACAAGTGGAAAGGCTCTGTTTCTTCGTGGAAGGAACGCTATGGAAAGCGGTAGTTTAATATTACATTTTGTTGCGCTTCTTGCTGTCGTGGCTGGTGGGGGATAAATAATAATTTTCAACTACCCAGGCACGCTGCCAAAAAACTAGCACCTCACTCACAGTGTTCCTACAGACACACAATAAACTTTAAGATAATGTAATGCTCTAATGGCAAGCACCACCATCCCTGATGGTCTTGCCGCGTCGCGTTGGTTTGGTCCCTTGGGAGCCCAAAATGGGGTCGCCGTGGACGCCCGCGTGTGTTCCGTCCATGAAGCCGCTTGGTTTACAGCTCCATGTCAAAGATGTCGTCGCTGTCGCTGCTTGCGGTCGACACTGGGGATGGCGACCGAGAGCGGTGCTGTTGCTGGTGATGGGAGCTCAGCGCCTTGCGGCTGCTCTGGGAGCGGAAGTACGCGAGGTTCTGGTAGAGCGACGGGTCGTCCTCGTCGTCCGCCACGCTGCTGCTGCTGACGTCGTCGCTGTGGTCGTAGAAGCCGAACGTGGAGGATGCGGTGGTCGTGTGGCTCGGCGCCGAGTCTTCAAACTCGTTCATGAAGAACGCGGATCGGCGGCGGTGGCGGCTGGCCTGTGGGATCATCATGGGCGCCGTGCGCTCGAAGGACGGGACCATCTTCTGCTGCTTGTGGGGCGCCAACTTGTGCTGCTCGGCGGAATATGCGAAGTGGCCGCTGAGCTGCTCACTGTCCGAGTCGCTCTCCGAATCGGTGTCGGCCCACGAGGACGAGTCGCTCGCGTGCGACGCGGCGGTCGTCGTCTGCTGCTGCATCGTGTAGAGCCATTCCGAAAATTCTTGTTGTTGCATGTTTGGCTGACTGGCTGCTTGAAAACCTGCGACACCTGCTTGCTGCTTGTTGATAGTGGCTGGCTGTTTGAACGGCTGTGTGTGGATAGATTCACTTGCAGTGGCACAAGTGGTTTGCTTTTCGTTTGCTTGCTTGCGCTTGCGTGTTGCCGTGCAATTCTGGAAATGAGAAGCGCTCTTGCTCTTGTGGTCGCCGTCAAACTCGGATGATGCGCGCGTGCCTGTGGCTCGCTTTGCGGCCGAAACAGTGGCAGTGGCCCTGCTGGCCCGTCCCTGCTGTTGTCGCCGCCGGACCTCTTCTCTTGACTTCTCTATGCAAACGAACACCCTAGCCCTAGAAGATTCTTGTTGCTGTTGTTGTTTCTTCTGGCCACCAAGCACCGCTCCTGATTTCTCATTGGTGGATAAAAATGTGAATCACGCTTTTCAAGCCAATCAGCGGACCGCGAAGGTCGGCGATCATCAATCCGCACGACACGCGCAGGCTGATCTTGTTGCCCCATCGGCCGTCGGCCAATCCCTCTGTGGCCTGCGCGTGTGCACGTCCGTCGCCGTTTGCCTTGCTTGCTGCAATCGCACGCGACCACATTGGCGCGTATCTTTCCCTTCATTTGCAATGACATGGCGAAAAGAGAGCTTTGAGTGGACGAGGGATCACCATGATGGCAGGTCCAACTGGGAGAAAGAGAAACGTGCAACAACCACAGTTTGTTTGGGCAAACAGCAGGAAGCCCAACGGAATCTCAGCACCACAACAACACATTTGCGCTGGACACGTAGAAGCCCAAATGCTTGCTGTGCAGCGAATCGCGGCTTCTGATTCGCTGGAATGGGCATTTAGTCACCTCGGGCCCTGCCACGCGCTCCATTCATGACTTGGCGAAAGTATGATAAAGGATCCCCATGGTCAATTGAGTTTTCTCCTGGCAGACGGAATCTTGTGGGGTGCTTGCTGTTACTTTGGTGGATGGAAATTTTGCAACTGTAAGCTCTCCAGTTGCAGCCCGAGACATTTGCGTTGGCTCTCGACGTCATCCACCCACTGAGTGATCATTTCCAGGCAGTAAACACACAGGTTGCCCACCAACACTCTCTCCACTCTTCCAAACAAAACAAATCTGAAAACCCCAGCCAAAAGCAAAGCGCAATCGAATCCTTCCTTCTCGCTCAAATGCCAGCATCATAGACAATTGCTGCCCAGCTGCCCAGCTGGGGCTGATTATTTTTTCAGGCACTGTTGTGGGTGCTGTGTGTCGCTTGTCAAATGCGCTTTTCGAGGCAAAATGGAGTCAAAGACAAGCGCCGAAAAAGATCGGGAGCTGCCTGCAAAGTGTACACTGGATGGAATGGATGTTGCTCACGAGTCTGAGCGCTGAACAACCTGAAAAGTTGAAAGTGGCTGGCTGGAAATGGCTCGCTGTTGGTTGCTGACGTGCTGCAGCGAAGGCACCGGCATGCATGCCTAAGAATCTTAGGCTAAGATTCGTTGTTTGACTGCAGCGACCCATTGCACCTTGTGCAGCCACGACCAGTCCGAAGGGTCTGCAGCCCAGCCGTCACCAGACGCCATGTGACAGACCGGGATCTCTGCGACTGATTGGTCCGGTGCTTATTCGACCAATGATTGCTTCTGTAATTTGGGACTAGGTGAACAGGTTGCTCTCAGGTTCAACTTGTCGCTCGTCCTGGTGGCAAAGACGAAGATTCAAGAAGAAAGTTCCAGACTCCAGACTCCAGGCCCCAGAGTCATCTGGAGCCTGGAGATTCTGTGACTTTTTGCGTCCAACAGACCCTTTCAGCGTCTTTTCTTTGCACGTAAAGAGGGTGGCGAAGAATTATCTTGATTCTTGCGTAAATTCAAGCCCAGACATCTGCCTCACATTTATATCGAAAAATATCGTGAAACGTATATACATTTTGCTTTCTTGAAATCAAACACAGTGCCCACATCATGACGACGGGTTTTAGTCTGTCCAGTCCAAGATTCAACCAGCGCGACGCCAGGTCAGTCCGAAAGATCTGGACGTGAGCCACCCACGCACGCCAGTGTCGTCAATCCAAAACGGAATCTTGCTCCCCCGCCTCTTCGTGACCGCAGTCGTCCGCAGTCGTCGCCGTGGGCAGTTCAGCGTGGTCTGTCTCTTGCGATCTTTATGTCCTCGCTGGCTCCGTCGAAAACCTGACGGATGGATGGATGGATGGATGGATGGATGGTTGGCCTGCACAGACTGCTGGCTGTACTGGGGACGCGTGTGGATGCGGACGTCAGGACACACGTGACCACTGACCTCAACCTTGCTGGCAGTCTGCAACTTGCTTGATCCTTGCTGGCGCAAGGGTGCGCAAGTCCGCACACGACTGGTTTGCACCGTCGGCGGCGAAGGTGCGGAACGTTCCGGCTTCCTCAAGAGCCTGTGTTTCTTACGTATCAAGGCGGCATCTCACACAAAACACACTGAGACGCAAGCGCACGCACTGCACGCAACTCTGAATGCTTTTGCAAGCGATGGTCGTCGCATCAACTGTAGAGCCAAGCAACCTTGGGGACGGACGCAGGAAAGTTGCTGGCACTGAAGGCTCAAATCAACAATGACCAGAACACTTCTGATTTTGACATTTTAGACACTCAAGGATTGAATTGGCATTTCAGACAGACGTCAATTCAGTACCGTACATGACACAAAATTCATCGTGACTGACGGTTGCTCGAGCTCCAAATAGTGTGAGCGTTATATCTATACAATCACCCTGTGTCGCACTTTAGTGCATGTACAGGGTACTGTTCAGTCGCCCATTTTCGTTTGTGTGTCCAAATGCGGACACGCACGAACATGAAGCGATGGCTCAAGTGCATGCGTGTGTATGAAAGCGAAGGCAGCAGCGCAGAGAGCGCGCGCACGTGAGAGCCCATGACGCCCCCACACCAAAAAACCTATACCAGCAGTAGCAGCAGCGCTGCTGTAGGAGCTACTCAACCAGCGCACCAGCCTTCAGTATCTGCCAAGTTCACGACCCCGACCCCACAGCTCGCGACCGAGAGGAAGAAGCAGACCGCGCTCTCTCGTGCAATCGATCACCTGCATATGCAGATCACAAGCACGTGGCGGGACAAGTTGTCAGCGTCGCTAGATGCAGAGGCTGCTGGTGGCCAGGGTGATAATGGCGATGTCAAACGCGAAGGAGATGCAGATGTGATGTCGCTGTTAAATGCAGAACTAGAGACATTTTTCGACAACATCCTCGCCCCCGCGATCCAGGAGCGCGAGACGACGCTCGTGAACGTCATGCATGGATGTTTTCAGACGGAACTGATCGCGAAGCAGCAGTTCGCGCACGCGCAGAGCCAGCACATCGACACACTTCTGCAGCAGCAGCGCGCGCACGAGAAGGACGTTGCGCACTGGAAATCGAAACTCGACCGGCGCATCGCAGAGAACAACGAGCTGCGCAAGGACTTCTACAAGCAGCTGCTTATGCTGCGCGACCTCGTGAACAAGCAGAAGAACGACCCGAAGACGCTCAAGGTGCTCGACGACGTGATCGCGACGATGTCGATGGGGAAAGACAAGGCGGCCGAGTTCAAGGCGTCGGGGGCAGGTGCTGCTGGCTCACATTCGTCGGCATCAAGCATCAAGCACACTAGCGGTGGCGGTGGACCTACTAGCGTCCATCGAGAGAAGAAGAAATGGGAAGAGCGCGCAAGAGAAGCCGTGTAAGTTGTGTTCCCATATGATCATACTAGACTGCTTAACTCCAAAATGCTGAACATCTTGCTCTTCTGTGGATGTGTGTATCCGTGAACGCAGGTTGGAGTGCCAACAGCTTCAAGAGCAGGTGCTGCAGCTTAAGCAGCAGAACGAGGAGCTCCGCTCGAGCGACTTTGATTGCTGGTTCATGAACGCGCGCAGTGGGCTATCAGAGCGGCAGCGCGTGATCGACGCCGTGTACAGATCGAAGTGCACGTGGCAGGATGTGGGAAGTGCTGTCTTGGAAGTGCTCAACAACGACTTGATATGGGACGCGGTCGAAGCGAGCGCTCGGCAGGGGAAAGAGCGTGTTTCGAGAGGACTCGAGGCGTTGCTTACGCAACTTGATGGCTTGGATCCAAACGGAGACTTTGCCGAGTGCGCAGATCAGCAGGGTTCACTTTCAACTGACAATGCGCCTGCTGATCCAAATCAAGGACGATCCATCTATGGACCTCGCCGATTGTCGAGCGATCCTGTCCGACTCATACAGTGCAGAGCGTGCAATGGCGCAGGGTTCATCGATCCGAATGACGGGGATGGTGGCACTTCAGCGGACTCCGAATCGTATTTACGAAAGACCCTCACGCAGGTTCTGGAGTTGAGAGCATCGCTAGAGCAGGCGAACGGAAAGTCTGCACAACTGCAAGTCGATTTGCAGGTTACAGTCGCAGAATCTGCGGTTGTGAAGGAGAAATTGAAGCAAATTGAGTACGTTCGACGCCACGGTGTCGACAGCTGCATCCAAGTGAACATGGACGACGAAGAAGGCGTCGATCTTGATGAGATCATGCGGTGTGCGGATTCCAATTCGGACTCAGTTCGTGATTTGCAAACACCAGCGGGCAATGTGAAGAAGAAGTTTACAAGCAACCGCAATGCGCAGTACGAGCACCTGATCGTGGAGCTGAAAAGCTCTCTAGACGAAAAAGACGTGGCGATCAACGAACTTCGACGCGCACACAAAGAGTTCCAAGAGCGCCTCTTAGCAGCCCAGCGTGCGTCTCGAAAAGACCAGGAGACCCATTTGCAGGAAGTGACCACTTTGAAGACATCGCTCACGCTTGCGCTAAAGAAGCAAAACACTGCGATTGAGGAGAAACAAGCCGCCGTGACGCTCATGCTGCAGAAATTGGGAAAGGAAAAGTCAAAGGCACACTCGCTGTCTTCTATCAACAGTTCAATCAATGCTGATGAAGAAGGTGAAGACGACTCGGATTATGGTGATGACGACGACAATGCGGATTTGCTGGAGCTGGACGCACTGGGCGAAGAAGAGCTTGAGAAACTGGACGAGGTGAAGAGATCCGAAGTGGTGGCGCGGAGGTACTCGCAAGCTATTGTCCGCGTCCAAAAAGAATACGAAGGCCAGAAGAGCTTACTGCAGCAAGCGGAAGAAGAAATTAGCGAAGAAGACGAGAAGCGCAAGCGCACCAACAGTATTTCGCTCGGCAGCATTGTGATCAGCATGAATTCGCATCCTCGCGACCTCTTCAAGGCTTTGTCTGCAACGCAGAACGAGCTATTGAACATTCGCCGCGCGTCTCAGCGAGCTTCAACATTGCAAACCGATCGATTGCTCACATTGACAACTCATCTGGGCCATCTATCGGAAGAGCTCTGCATGGTACGGAAACGAACCAAAGCCGAGATCGAGTTCTGGAAACTGGAATGCGAGAAGACTCAAAACACAAGCAAAGCCGTCGTGTCTGATCTACAGAAAACGCAGCTTCAGCTGGAGGCAGCAAATGAACGGCGGGTTTCTTCCAGTGTTGGTGATGGGAAATGCACGCTTTGTGAAAAGCACCAGGCGAGACTGATGGAGATTTCAAGCGAAATTTTGCTCAAGGACACCCAAAACAGCATTTCCGAATCTACTGAAGCACCTGGTGGGGACGAGGGGGTGGTCTTGAGTGCAAACGCATTGGCGTCTCAGCTGACGCAACAAGAACGACAGAATGTCAGCAACATGGTGCTCGAGATCGAGAATATGTACGCAACGATGACCTCGGCGAAGCAAGAAAATGCGCGAAAGCTGATTGCATTCGCTTTGCTAGGCGACGATGTAGTCAACAAGTCTGATTTACGAGTGACCGGATCTCCAATGGCAACACGTCGATCCACCCGGACGGAGCTTTCACACTCGTCTTCTAGTTCAGCGCGGATTTTCCCACAGCAAGACAGTGATTCCGTGAGAAGAAGGTCAAGATTGCTCTCTGGGAGTCAATTACAAGGCTCAGTTGATCAACCGCGCGCATCGAACGAAGTTGGCGAGCTGAGTCAAAGCCGCAAAGATTCCACAGTACAAGTCGCACGAAGCTCCAACCTTGGTGAAGAAAATAACAATCAAGCAATCCATCGTCACAGTGACTCTGTATATCGATCTCAAAATGACTTGGAGAACGGCGTGCACTCTGGTAGTCTACGAGGGGAGCTCTTGATCAACGGCACATCTCTCGGCGATGGGTTTCAACCAAGTTATCGAAAGAAGAAAATCGTGCGCAAGATCCTCTCTGAAGATGAAGTCTTGCGCCACAGGTATGCTCGGGCTCGCATACGTTCCGAGGGGGCTGTTCTTGATGTTAAAGAGGCTTCTGCAAATCAAGACGAGAGCGATGTTTCTTCCCAGCTGATGCCGCAAATGGAAAAGATCGAAGAACGTGTGAACGTGGTGAAGTTTTCGTCATATCTGGACACAAATGGTCTTGAAGTCTATTACGAGGAAGTCGAAGTTGACGATGATGAAGAATATGGCAATGGTGGCGAGAATAATGCAGATCAGCCCGAAGATGAGAGCATCGAACACAAGCCTCTCGCCCGTGATGCTGTTCAAGAAGATCAGGAGTACCAGGTTGCAGTTCCCCTGGTACGAGTAAAGTCTGAAGCAGTGCAACAAGTGCCAAGGGATATCACCCTGCTGAATGATCGAAATGATATCGAAAAAGATCCGCAAGTCATCACGCAACTGCGAGATCTTGTCAAAGAGCACACAACTGTCAAGGAGCACCTGGCGCTGACGAACTGGAAAATCCTCATTTGCCACATGCGAGCTCTGCGCGACCAAAACCGTCTGGACTGGGTAAGTGTTTTGCTCCAATCTTATCATCCATCGTACACGCTTTCTAATTTAGTGTTATGTTGGAGCAGATTAACCACGAGAGCAAGAGAGTGAGCTGCGTCACAGGTAGGCTCAACAAGCTCCAAGACGACCAACCAATCACAGAGCCACTTCACTTGGCAGTGAGGAGTACGATGCAAAAGCTTGTTGAGTTTCGCGAGAGCTACTTAGATGCTGCAATCAGAGCCCGCGACCAGATGCGAAAAGACTCGAGGAGAGTGCAAACACATGTAAGTAAACTAATTGATTGCTTTTACCAACTGTTTGAGTAAAAGTGCATCTCAAACTGACGATTTGAGTGAACCTGTTTGTCATACTCGTGCACCAGCTTATCCACAGCGTATCGACAATTTTAACGAACCTCAGCCGCAAAAACAAGACAAGGATGTCGATCAGTGATAACGAGTATCCACACGTGGTCATTGACCCGGAGATTGGCAGTCCGCGGAAATATTTGGCGTACAACAATCGCACTCTCTATCCGGCAGCGCACGTGAATTTGAGCCGAATACCGGCGACGCAGCAGATTCCTACGCCGCATTTTCCTCTGCCGACAAAGTCAACCAATCCGCCCCGACAGCGACTAATCTATCAGATTCGAGGACGGCCGTTCTCTGCAGAGCCCGGAAGTAGTGTCACTCCACAGGAACACTTTGGCCTCGCCCAGTCACCCTCGGTCTTTGAAGAAGACAACCGATTTCCGGTGAAGTGTTTTGCTGCTTGCTTGCTGATACTACCATGACTCAAAGGATTTGCTAAACTAACTCTGTGTACTTGAATCTTGCCTCTCTCAGCAACGTGCGGTGACGTTTGTGGGCCCAACCGATGGGTATGAGTTTTCCCTTACTCACTCACTCTCGAGCATCAATCGGCGTCCAAAATCTCCAATCATGTCACCAACCAGAGATCCCAGTATACTGCTGACGCTCCGTACGTCTCTGCAATACATTGACGAAAATGCTTCACCTCACCTGCCTAACCTTCGTATCAATGGTTATTTCTTCGCTGTAGGCACTGGAAGTCGCAGTGCTTCGCCAAGAAAGAAAGATTCAGACATCGTTTACGAGGTACTTGAGTGCGATGTTGAGTTTCATGATGGAAATGTTAGCTGATGACGAGTTTTGTCTTTTGAGTACAGCAACAGAGCGAGAATTCAGGTCGTCACGCTGAAGATGAGAGTCTAGTCGAACGTACTTCGCCACCACAACGCCAGCTGCCAGTCAGACCCCAGTCTTCTCCCGCAAAAATGGCTCCACGTACCTTTTCTCCGCGAATTCGTGAAATGGCAGTCGCGAGAAATGCAAGTGTTGTCAGTCAAAGCGACAAGGAGCTACGCGAAATGGATTCCAAAGAAACGGTACTGCGTCGACTCGAGCTCTCAACTTTGAATTCATGAAGTTGAACCCGTACCAATTTGCAGCTAGTAAGGTACGATCACTCACATGTCTGGACGAGTCTCCGAGAATTTATTTGAGGCTCTGACAAATATTTATTTTGTACTACGAAGTTGTACTTGAAAACAGTGTTCAGGAATTTTACTAGCCTCGTGCTCTTCTGTGCTCCTGTTGGATGTAGCCTGTTCGGTGTAGCCAACAGCACGATTGCAGCACCTGCAACACTGAAAACAGAGGCTCTTTCACTTCACCTATCCAAGCGTCTACGATGGAGGTTGCCATCCACGCATGGCCTTGGAGATGCGAAATTCAAGAGCACGTGCGTTGTGGCTACCTTGCTCCAGTGCGTGAGCTGATGCCATCTCCAACATCCAATCCGGGGGAAACTTCCCCAGTAACATTATGCTAACACACTCATATAGTATGCTTCGATGGCCGAAAAGGGAAACGTCTAATACCAGTCAGTCCTATTCTGGGGAGACTTTGGACAATCAAAACGCGCCAGGTTCGCTCAAATATTCCAAGCAAGGTTGGGGAACTCCAGTGCTGAACCAAACGAACAATCGGACATGTGGTGCTCGACCTTCGCTCACAGTCGTGGGAGGCGACGCAAGTGGAGCTCCATGGCATGTACTCGGTCGAGCGCGTGCAGCAGCTTCAGCTCTACAGCGAGACCGCCGCATTCTCGCACGTACTCGCAGTGATCCTGCTCACGCCACTACCCTGTCTTCTCGTGGTCGTGCTAGCAGACGCCGCTTTGCATGAGCCTCCAGTGAGGGGGATCCGACACAGCGAAGTATTTTGGATGCGAGCGGCAGTGGTGACGTTCTTCATGACGTTCACACTGGTGGGCCAACGCCGTCGCTTCGTCCCTAAGTTGCAGATGACGGTTCGTCAAACGGTGGTCATCGCAGTATTTGTCGGCGTTGGGTCTACGGTTTGTACCTACGGATTGGCTGCGGCGATCGGGTTCCCACTTCCGTTCACCATCAACACCTGCGGGCCTGTGCTCCTGATCCTGCTTGCTGCGTCCTACGGGTGGTTCTACGGTCGACTTCTCCGTGAGCAGCGGGGAATCTGGCGAGAAGTGAAGAGCTACATTGCCGTTGTCATGATCCAGTTCACGCTCACTCTAGTGTACCCGGCGTATAACTTTGTGTTTGTGAATCTGCCGTCGTCTCAGCAAACCGAGTTCGCGCTGTTGCTGCCCGTGATCAAGCTCGCGGGCAAGAACCTTTTGAGCTACCAGTTGGGCTTTGTGCTCGAGAAGCAGTGGGGGCTCGTGCAATCCAAGCTCATCATCTGGCTCGTGTTCGTGCTCAACATGTCGCTGGAGCACTTTGGTACGCACTTCTTACGTTGGCCCATGAACTCACATCTGACCACTAAGCCGCTCTTGTCTCTATTTGTTACGCTAGGTGTTGATTACACGTTCAAGTTCGCTTGGCTACACAGCAAACCTACGTGACTGGAATGCTGGATATCAGCACCTCCGCTTGCGTGAACAAGTCCACGCTGTCACAACAAGCCCCTGTAACCCACAGCGAGCCAAGAGTGAGATCCATGGAAGAGTTGCCTTCTATTTGTGGGTTGCCCTGGACTTCAACCCGAGCCGAAACTGACTTTTGTGTGGGAAAGCCCGCGGGAAGAAGCATGAATAATGGAGCGATTGCACAGCGGCAGGAGCCTGGAGAGACCGAACGTGTGGCTGTCGCCAAGCGCGGCAGTTGAGAATTCGCAGAGAAGACCGGAGCCAGCAGGACGCAGGCAGAAGCAGTGAAGACGAGCAGCAAGCTCGGTGAACGAAGAGCAAGAGAACGAGACGCGCGAGAGGAAGCGCGGTGGACACGAGAGAGACAAGAGAGACGCAGAGAACGTGGGAAGACGAGAGCGACGCGAAGCGAAGCAGGCGAGAAGTCGCGAGTACGATCCGAGCAAGGAGAGTATCTTATTAGGTGGTAGGAGTGTATGGGAGTACCTGTATGTTCGTGTGTGCGACGTCACGGGCCACCGCCTGAGCCAGAAGGGCAGGAGGACGGTGGCTACTGTGTATTGCAGCGAGAAGGACAGAGTGTGAGCGTGGACGTGGTGTAGCTGAAGCGCGTGTACTCGTGAGTGCCGTGGTCTGTTTGTCGGTGTTTGAGATGGCGTGGCTGTGTGGTTTGGATATGCGTGTAATGGGCGCCTGGTGCTCACGCACCACGGCGGTTGAGGCATGCGTCTTTGTACTGCGCGGTAGTCGCAGAAGCTGCGGAAAACGTGTGGACTGAAGCCGAGCACTTGCGTGAATAAACACAGAATGAACATTGGGCATTTGTGTGAGGTTTCGGTTCTGACTCCCTCTATTTCTGCTTCAGATAAGATCGTACGAGATCAGACATCCGGAAAACGTTACACCCCCTGCCTCAGTCCAAAACGAAAGCACAGAAAGGCAGTTGTTTTTAGATCTCATGTACAATGAACGCTCACTCGCTCTGTGCAGTAAATACGTTTATTCGATTCGATTTTTCAGTTTTCGAAAGGCGCCTCCACCACCATCACCCCTACACAAGACACCTCGACTCGGTGCGAACGGAGACCCATCAGCACCAGCTCACACTCTGGAAGCATGAAGTGGAAATCGTACGCGAAGAAAGTGCTTACTGCGTGGGAGTACTTCCAAGTGGAGTTCCACGGCCAGTACTCGATTGAGAGGCTGCAACAACTCAAACAGTACCAGGAGACCACGAGTGCGCTTCGAGTCGCAAGCGTCATCGCAGTGACCGCGCTGCCGTGCCTATCTCTGACGTTGTTGGCAGACTCGATCCCCCTGCAAGACCCATTCGCTAAATCTGCCTCACAGCTGAATTTCTGGGCTCGCAACCTGATCATCTCGATGAGCTGCTCGTTCACAATGCTGCTGATGTGCCGGTTTGTTGTCTCGCGGCTGAAGATGAGTATGCGGGACGTGGTGGTGATAGCGTGCCTGCTCTCGGGTGGCACTGGACTGGCGCAATATGGCTTATCCAAGGCGATCGGTTTTCCAGTACCCTTCATGATCCTGACCACTGGATCAGCTTGGGGCGTGCTGTTTGCAGTAGCCATGTACGTTGGATGGAGCGAACTCATTCGTCAAAGCCACACAGTGAGAGCTGAGCTGGTGACTTTCGTCAAGGTGCTCACGGTGCAAATGAGCGTCGCGACGGTGTACCCAGCGTACACGTTCCTGTTCCTGCAGCTGCCAGCATCCGCCCTACCCTTCTATTCCGTGCCGCTGCTGGTGATCAAGCTCGCCGCAAAGAACACGATGGGCCGGCACCTGGAAGGCTTGGACGACCTGAAGCCCCAAGAAGTGATTTTCAACATCGAAGTGTTCCACGCGCTCTTCATCGCGTACTCCATGCAGAGCTCGAGTACGCTACGCTCGACGCTTTTCATCATGGCGATCGACGTTGCTCAGTCCTGTCTGGCGCTCTACGATGTTGGCGGAATCATGAGAGAGTTAACAAAGATCGCGGAGATACTTGGGTTACCAGCAGCGGACTGTGGGATCGTGGACCAAGTGCTGCTCATTCTCGAGACGAACCCGACTGTGAGACTTCACCCGAGTATCCGAGCCCAAGCCCGGCAAGTTCAGAACCTACACCCTCTCATGGTGCTAGACCGCTCGAGTCACGGAGTCGTAAAGGTTCAGCAAACAGTGGAATCCTCCGCTTCAAGGCAGACGAAGAGCGTTGTCCACGTCAACGGTCCCCAAGTAACCTCCACAAAGAACAACGCAGATTTGAAGGATCACGTAGCACAATCGAGGAGAGACAAGAACTATGGAGGCTACCGACCAAACCCAACTCGCACCCACCCGACAGAATTGCAAACCCAAGGCAGCAGCCAAGCCATTCTGAATCCGAAGGACCTGCTCCAGCTCAAGTTTGTGCAGAAAACCCTCAAGCTGTTCCATCTCACAGAGTTCCTGATTCTGATCGAGTTCATCGAAGTGGTGATTCCTGTCGTGTACGGTACGTTGTCGATACACCCCGAAGAGCTTAACTTGCCGCGCTTCCAACCGGTTGTTATTAACAGACTGCCATTTCTGTTCACCTGATGCAACTAGGCTGCTACTTGTTGGGCGTCTCGCACTTGCCGAACCGAGTGTACTACCCTCAGCTGAAAGCCATGGACGACGCAATGTTACAGAGCAATTTGGAGAGCCTCGTCATCTTCTCAGCGCTCGAATGGGTCTCGTTCCTGGTATTCGCTGCATTACTGAAGCGCATCGTCCAAGTGGCTCCGATTTACCAGGCCGGGTTTGTGCTCGAGTCGCAGTGGCTGCCCGTTCAATCGAAGCTCATACTCTGGGTGCTCTTCATGGTGCAATCATCACTCGTCCACGCTGGTAAGTGCCTCCCCACCTTTCAGAAAACTGGACGGGCTTGGTTGTGTGGGGTGGGGTGTCTTACACTCGACGATATGTGGCACATTGTAGGCACGGACTTCACCTTTAAGTTTGCTTGGCTAAAAGCGACAGCAACGTAGTCTGCTGACGTCGCTTGCGAGACGCCAAACCGAATTTTAGTCCATCGAAATCAATTTGTCAGATGACAATGGGATTATCACCCTGTCGACGTATATGTATATCTTGATGCATGAAAATACATGTTGATGGCAATGTGTTGTGCACATGTGCAGTTTGAGTCTCACATAGCTCCAGATGCTCAATATAAGGTCCAGTGGAGATTGTATGCTGGGTCAACTATCCCGAATGAATGCATTTGGAAAAGATTTCCCTTCGCGATTCTTAACTAAAGCATGTCGACGACGATGACAAGGGCACGGAGTCAAGAGCAAGCGACTTCCAAAAGCCTACGAGCGTGAGTATACCAACAACGGTATCAACAAAAATGCACAATTATCCTATAAGCTTCTTGTCGTCATTCAGAAGTTGTAATTTAGAAAGGGGACCACGATTCTGACCCCATGTTTGCTAGATTGACCCCCAAAATGTATACTTATTTGGTAAACGTATAGTTTTATCCGAATCAGCGTTTGACGCATTCTATGCTATTATGCATTATAATTTCTTTTCCAAACTTCAAAATGCGCTTTGCGCTGCTCGCCCTGCGAGTTGGTGTTCTACGCTACAACGGAGGGCCAGTGACTGCGAAGGTATGTTATAAATACTGAAGCCAAGAGTGCGGTACATCCTTAAACCAAGCGAGAGCGGTATATCCTATAACTAGACAATATTCGGATAAAACTATACGTTTACCAAATAAGTATACATTTTGGGGGTCAATCTAGCAAACATGGGGTCAGAATCGTGGTTCCCTTTAGAAAACACCACCTGTAATATAAATTTGTGACTGGTGGTGTTGTTCTTCGTTCAGATTGGTTCCACTGGTCAAAACTGTCTTGTGACTTTACTTGTTCTTCTCGACGCGAGATGTCGCCATGATCGCTTTGTTAGCTTCAACACCCTAAAATGATGTGCTTTCTATTTTTGTGTCCTCAGTTTCTCTATTTAGAACCCCTCCACCGACAAGGTGTGTATACGAACATCTTGGGTGATACAATCCCATTGAACTCGAAAAGCCCGAAATCGGTCGGCGTACAAATTTAGTTACCATTCGATAACGGAGGCAAGCGAAACTCCGTGCACTTTGCAACAATTTTGTGCACAACTTAGGTCCAACGTTTGGCAGAACTAACACTGCTGACACAAAATATTCTCGTCGGGCCGAAAATTGCGTTTGGAGGGTGGATTTTATTAAAAAAAAAATACCCCAAAGTGAGGCTTTATCCTTGCCCCCATTTTTGCTCCGCGACGAATGTGCCTCCGCACTCAACCCTTTGGTTTTCCGGGTGTTTTTCAACTGCTCAGCAGCGGTTGGAAAATACAATCTACTACGTAGTTGTATTTCTCTGCGTCTCATAACCAGTTTTTTATGAGCCCGATTTTTAAAAATACTCCAGGAGACGATACCAGCTGAACAAGCTAATTAGCATTGGCCCTTTGGTGATCAATTAGAGGAATTCGTTCCTTTACAAATTCCTATATTAATTATGTAAAGGGATACCGACAAATCAAAGCGATGAGCAAGAACTGAAAAAATCAACGCATACCAGTCTGAAATGCGTTCAGATGACCCAGATGGTTACTATTATTCGCACCAAATCTGCAAATGCAAAACAATGATTGCAGTGTCACCAAGATGCCCGTTGATGATGATGAATACAGACATGAGGCATTTTCATTGATATTTACCCTGACGGACATCTAGTGCGGAGAATACAGTTAAATGCATGATGATTGCATCTGCGCGCTTGCCAAGACTGGTTCTAACAAAGTGTAAGAGTAGAGAGGCTAAGAAATAAGAAACATGACCATGGGTCATTACGCCCAGGCAGTGCAGCGTGTGCAAATCGTCGAAGTGCCAAGCGATGTTGCGAAACCAAGTCGCCATTTCTAAAAAATACAGGGATCTAAACAATCATGCTGCACATGATGAGGGCGGTTGAGGCGCACGGCACGAGCGTCAAGAACGCATGCCCACTGCGCAGCAACGTCGTGCCCAAACACGTCCGGATAGACATGACGTCGCTCGTCTACCTCTGCTTCACGAAGGAACAGGGTAAGCGGAGCGACTACACGACTAAGAGAAACCTCGGCAAGCACCAAGACAGCATCTGGGGCTTCTTCTTCAAGACCGACATGAAGTGCTTCCGCGCGCAGGGCTGCACGTTCGACCACCAGATTGAGACGGACGGCGTTGACTGCAGCATCCTCCTGAAGGGGGAGGGTCTTCTCGGCGAGCCGGTGATCCAAGCGGAGGAAGGGAATAGCGAGACGTACATCGACGAAGTTGCTGATTACGAACCCCTAAGCACCAAGAAGCTCG
>JAASGK010000257.1:0-31597 GCA_023334195.1 Globisporangium emineosum
AAGTGAATCCATTTCAAACCATACAAGTTTTACACAATACCTTCGACAATTTATATTCCCATAATTTGCATTGCCTCTCAAAATGTATATCGATTTGCGCCAATTTTGATGTAACTTATTGGGAGTGGCATCTGTATGTTAGTTATAAAGGTAAAGAAGAAAAAACACACAATCCGTTCGCTCGATGTGGTCCACACCGCGCATTTGACATTTTGAATCAAAAACCCCGCGCTCTTTCCGGGATTATTAGAAGCGACACCCACTGCCAGCGAGTCTGTGCGACGTGATGGTGCGGACGCTCGAGCTGCGCGCGACGCAGGACGGCGTGATCTGGCCGAGCCGCCCGCTCATCAGCGCGCGTGGTCTGCTGTCGTCGATCAAGAACCTGCCGGTGACAACGTACGACAAGACGCAGCTGACTCGCTTCCGAGACGTGACGTTCAACAGCTCGGGTGAGATCCTCGCCGCCACGGACGAGAAAGGCCGGATCTTTGTGTTCTTCATCACGAGCAACCGCTACGCGCTCGTGCAGCACCTCGGCGTGCCCACGATCGCCTGCTGCTTCAGTCCGATCCGGAAGACCGAGCTGCTCGTGACGTGCGAGAACGAGATGGTAATTATGCAGGGAGTGCCATTTGCGTTAGTGAATGGAGGTTGATACTGACGTCAATGCTACTGGTATGTTGCATGTATGCGTACTGTGCAGGCGCGATGCATCGACGTGCAGTCCCAGGTGCTCATCAGTACGCTTCGCGGTCATCGATACCCAGCGCGATCCGCGTCGTTCCAGAAATCGGGGAAACTCGCACTGACAGCGTCCCAGGACGCAGTGATCCTCTGGGACACAAAAGACTGGTCGCGCTTCCGAGTGCTGAATGCCGGGCCGGGTGTTGAAGAAGCCACGTTTGTGTCACGAGGTGATCTCGTCGCCGTATGTTTCCAAGACGACACGATCATGATGTGGGAGCTCGAGTCGCTGGCGCTGCGGTACCGCTTTTCGCTCCCCGAGCACGAACAATCGTCTGGATTGCGGAAAATCACAGTCTCAGACGACTACAAAGTGCTAGTGGCAAGGTGCGTGTTTGCTCTGTGGTCATGAAATGCTATCATGGACTTTTCCCTGACGTACATGTCTTGTACGTTGTGTTGTGTGGCAGTGGGCGATCTTCTTTCATCTATGTGTGGGATTTTGAAGCGCAGACAATTATCCGGATCATCGAATTGCCAGCGCCAATCAAAGAAGTCATCACGGTAAGGAAGCAATGCGGTGAATTTCTCAGCACCTATGTCAGAGAGGACTCTAACTAACAAATGGTACCTCTGCATGTATCAATTAGCACTCATTCCTTCCTGGCCACGACAGCATGATCAGCATTCTTGAAGGCAATGGCGGTTTTTTCTTCCTCGACGTCGCAGCGAAAAAGCCGAAAATCAAGCTGGAGATTTCAAAGCGCGACAAAAAGTTCACTGCTTTTGACATCGAGTGCCACGGGCGATACTTGGCCGCATGTACAGAGTACGTTTTTTCTTGTCGTCCGTTTTGATGCGATTTTTGTGGTGATGACTGATTTTACTAATGCTGTGGTGTAAATGGATGTAGTGACGGGTATTTGTTGCTGTACGACATGGAAATCGCGAGAGAGACCGCACTTCGAGCCCAAGCCGAGCGAAGAAAAGAGGGGTTATTTGACTTGGATGAAAACGCACGTCTTTCGACTCGATCCGGCTTGCTCAACACGAGGGAGATGTTCGACAATGATCTAAAAGACAATGTGAAGCAGAGCCACCCAATGCCATCAAAACTGATTGAGAGCTTGTTCGGAGCGACGTATTCGAGGCGGAACGATGCGAATCCCTCAAAAGAGGATTTGCCCGCGCGAGATACTTATCGAGGAGAAGCAACTCGTGACAACCCTGCTCATGTTGAGCATATCCGAGCTTCGAAAGCAGATCGTGTCCGCCAGGAAGACGTGAGAGGGAAAGTGAGATTCAAACAGTCAACCCAAAATCCATTGACAGCAGCGCCAGGAATGTTGAATCCACAAGAGGTTGAAGCCAATCGAAAACGACTGGAAGCAAGCTTGAAGTGCAATGGAGTGTACCCGAAGAAGTATCGTCTTCTAGTCTGGCGGTTCCTGCTGCGCTTGCCGAAAAACGAGGAGGCATTCCGTGCCCTTGTGACGAAAGGAAAGCACCCGGCTTTTGTTCGACTTCATGAGCAGTACCCTCTTCAAAACAGCCGACTGTTTCGGCGTCTGCACCGAGTTCTCTCTGCGATTGCATATTGGTGTCCAGCGTTTGGAGAAGTAAGCTATCTTCCTGAGGTTGTCTACCCGTTTGTCAAGATGTTTCGCGAAAACGATTTGGCTGCTTTCGAAGCGAGTCTGTCGGTTCTTCTGCACTGGTGCGGCGACTTCCTGCGCAGCCTACCGTACCCACCGGTGAACATTCTAAGCGCTCTGGATAAAGAGCTGCAAAGGCGAGATCCGCAGTTGCACTCGCATTTGGTTCAGCACCAGATCAACGCAGAGATGTACGGGTGGAGTTTGCTAAAAACCATTTTCACCGAGGTTTTGAGTGAAGACGAATGGATGACCGTGTGGGACCACTTGTTCACTTACTCCGACAAACCACAGTTGCTGTATGTTGCAGTGTTGGCGTACCTGTTATATTTCCGAACAGCGCTGCTCGGAGCTACTGACCGCTTCTCGATCGAGCAGTTCTTTCACCAGCAAAATGCCATCAAGATCCAGTCTTTTCTTCAGTTGGTGACAAACATCAGCCAGAGCGTCGACTTGAGATCGTTTGGGAGCCAGGGTCTGGAGACGGAGAATGGTGGTGAAGAGGGCGCGAGTCGAGCAGCATCGCATTGGCCATTGACAAGAGGACAGTACCCGGCATTTGGCAGCTATCCAAAGTTCGTCGTCGATTTCCAGATTAGCGTACGTACTGCCAGATTCGCTATCGTTGCTTCGTTGCACAATTTCTGACTTGTCGTTGCTTGTTGCTCTTCACTTTTCTATAGGAACGCAACCGGATTGCGCTTGAAGAGAATGAGATGGTGCAGAAGAAGAAACTCTTGGAAGAGGTGGAAGCACAATGCGCGAAATTGAAATCTGAACACGAAGCGTGGTTGGAACAGAAAAACATGGTGCTGGCAGCGGAAGAGAAGCGAAGAACAGAGGCGGTCGCAGCGGAGAAGTACCGTATTCTGAATCTGAAATCGTTAGACCACCAGACGAGAAAGCGCCGACTAGAGCGGCTCGATGCGATGGAAAAGTACGCGCACCAAACTCTTGACGAGACTGCAAAGATGTTCCAGGCGGAGTACGAGCGCCTCGAAGCCACGCTAGCAATGCAACGAGAGCGGACCGATTTCGAGATCTCGTCTCGCCAGCAAGAAGAGGAGCTACAGAGAGTGGAATTTGAAGCCGAGAAGCGTGTCATGGACATTCACAAGCAGAGAGAAATGGAAGAGCGACTCCAGAAGCTGCGAACGGAGTTTATGACCAGAGTGAAACAGCAAGAGATGCAGGATCTCCTTAAATTTGAAAGCTGGAAGCGTGAGGACGAGGACAGAAAACGAGAAGTAAAAATGAAGCTCCAGCGACGTGAAGAACTTGCTGTCCTGCATCAGGAGAAGACGATCCGACAGAAACTTGAAACAAAACTCCTGGATCAGTTGCTGGAAAAGGAGAAAGAGCTTCTTGCGCTAGAAACGGAGCGCAAATCTCGGCGAAAGGAGCAGCACGCGTTTGACACTCTTGACCACGAAATCAATTTGCGAAAAGCAGAGCTCGAAACGATGAAAGAGCACAAAAGAGAGGATGAACAAGAGCGTCCACGTTCAGCCTATGAGAGTGTTGGTGTCACTGTCGAGCCTACTAGCAGATATGCCACCAATGGCAGCCAAGCGGGAGAAAAAGAGCCAACCAGAAGACCGAGTGAACGAAACGAGCCTTTTGCACAACATACGAATGTAGCGCAAGCTCCTCTTGGTCGAGAGCAACATCGCGGGTGGAGTTCTCCCGCTGAAATTCGCGAGCATTTATCGCTGCAGAAACAGTCTGTTGGACGCACAAAGGTAGTAGGCAAAGACGACACTTCACATGCGGAAAAGCTGGTTCAATTGAATCAGTCGCTGCTGCACTCGGAAAGCAGCGAAAGCAGTTTTACTAGTGCAATACTGGAGAGAACGATGGAGGAGATGACACTGCTAGAGAAAGCGCTCCGGAACATCAGCACCAGTAGCAGTGCCAGCAGCAGCCGAAGCAGCATCAGCAGTACACACCAGCGGGTTGGGCACACTGTGAATCACCATGATCAGCAATATTCCAGTACAGTAAATCACTTCAGTGAGAACCGAGCGAATGCGGCAAGAGCGTCATCAAACAACTACTCTCCCGCAGCTCCAGTTCAACAGCAAAGCAGTACGGCTTATCAGCCACACGTCCTCCCCTCTGATTCTGAACAGCAAAGGAGATTAAGTGCGTTGCTGACACCAGGAAGCGACCACGCCCACGACAGTGGAGACGACGAAGAGGATGCAAGCGAGGGCAGCAACACATCACACACGTTGCAGCGTCCGATCGCTGAGCTCGAGAGAGACCTGGGTATCCGCTTCGACGATTTTAGCGACGAAGAAGAAGAGGAGAAGGAAGGTGATCGCAGCAGTGATGACGATAATGGCGAAGAAGAAGAGGGGGACTCAGTCGACGAAGACGGCGGTGACGACGCGATTGAGGACGACCGCGCGCGGCTTCTCGAGCGCGCCAAGAGGTTGCTAGAGGAGGATTTCTCCTCGGACGACGAAGAGTGAAGGGAGGGCACTCGTAGCTATGAAGAATGAACGCTGTCAAATCTTCTTATGGGCTAATAGAACCGTTTTCAGGTCTTCAGTTTGTGTGTACTCCTGGTCAATGAGCGACTCGGGACAAAGTGAGTCAGATGTCAATCAACAGATTGGGAAGATTTCTGACGCGTCACCAAGGTGGTGGCGACGCGCCATGAGGAAAAACAAACTCCACGAACTTCAGTTTGACAAGAAGCTGGCAGACGAACATGTAGACGACGGACGGGCGACTCGCTCTTTCGCACTACACGCGTGGCGAATCAGTGAAGAGAAGTAAGTGTGCAGAAAGTCACCAGCGTTACCTGTGTTCTTCGTTTTCAGAGTTATAGTACTGAGAAAGAAGCAGAACTCGAAACAATCTGAAGTGAAATTCCACGATGTTGAGCGACTGTGGAGGTCTTGCTCGCAAGACAAACCATGAAATAGAGGATACTCGACTGAATTGGGTGCCATTCGAAAACCTCGAAAACCAGTGTTCTTCTCCAGGCAGAAGGCCTGCTAATCCATAGTGGATGGATTTCTAACGTGCTTGTGTTGTCGGGGAAATGTGTCTTGTGATCCGCAACGGGTTGTCGGAGCCTGCACTCGCGAAAATACTCTCTCATTAAGTCTTTGCTCCTTCCGACCAATCGTTGCCCATTTATTAATTTGGGGCTCTGCATGTCAGTTTGGGTCCAAGCGTGAACAACATATTTCCATACAGTCAACAACATTTGCCGAGGGGGAAGAAATACGAGCGTGACTCAACTCTATAATAACGGTGTTGTAATCATTTACTTCAGCAAAACATGCAAGCGTCTTCTTGTGTGTGCAAACGAGTGGCGAAATGGAATGAACAGAGAAACAGACGCACGTTTGCAAATCATAAACACTGTCGAGTAGTTTCCATCTTGAAGCAGCCAATACTCGTTTCTTTCCGCTTCAAACGCAGTCCGATCTTGAAATTTGTACCTTTTCATCATCTTTTTACATGATCTGGCAGCGTCGCTCGTCGCCCTCGTCCACGAACCGGTCAATGTCTTCGTCCGTGATCTTGCCCTTCTTGTTCTGCGGGTACATGTCCTTCACGAGCATCCCCTTCATGTCTGAGCGCAGGTAGAACAGCAAATACGCCGACGGGCTCACGACGCGAGTCTCTTCCACGACGCGAACTCGCTCGTCGTCATAGTAGTACCACTGGTCATCCAGGAAGTTCTTCGCGTACGCCGTGTAGTGACCACCGCCCAGTGCACCCTGGTGGTTCACGACGCCGTAGAGATCGTAGTTGGTCTCCAGGCAGCGAGACTGGTCGAGGTTCGTGTTGGTGTAACCACGACGCACGCGATTAATCACGTTCGTCTTGGAGGATTCTTCCTCTGACTTTGCAAAAGTCACAGTCGGCTTCGCACCATCTGACTTGATAGTCGAACCACTTGCAGCCGCTGCGACAGAAGACCCATTTTCACCAGCGCTGCCGTTGGCTTTTGCCGCCGAGGTGGCTGGAGCAGCCTTTACGGGCTCTTCCTTTGCTTTCTTCAATGGGTACTTTTCAGGGAACTCTTCATGAGGAGCCACGCAGCACGATAGATCGAGTCCTTCGATCGGAAACTCTACCAGTGATGCCAATTTTCGTCGATACGTCTGCGTGTACTGGAATCGCTTCAGGTGCACCACCATCACAGGTGGCAAACGCCAAATCTCTAGCTTCTTGGTCATTTCCACGTGTGTTCGGCAGCTCGAACAGTATCCCTACATGAATCCGAAATCGCTCACGAAAAGTTAGCAAAACATCCCAAAAGAAAGTAAGAATCATGGAAAAACAAACTCCATACCTCGCTGATTTTCTCTTCCGACGTGAAGGCGTCCAGACAGTGCTTGAGGGGCACAGGACCCTTGTCGATAGCTTCGTTCTTCGCCACGCTCGAGTGCGCCTCGATGTGCTTCATTCGATCAATGAGCACGCGGTCTTGGAACACCTGCAGGTCCCAGTCGATCGCGATCGTCTCCTCCTCCAGAATATCTAACAACTCGTTTGTGCACGGGATCGTGTAGCCGAAGCTTCTCGTCAACCACGAAGAACGCGCATCAGTTAGTCCCTTGTTCTCGACTCGGCGAAGCAAGAAGCCCGAGGACGAGTTCAGACCCGAGAAAATGTCGTCAATGTGATTTGACACGAGCGCGTTCTTGTTTGCCAGCTCCTTCTCATCCCACACTTTCGGAGCGGGGGCTTTCACGTAGTCCTTCACACGCTCCCAGACCATCTTGTAGAGGTCGTAACCAGTGGTGCGCTCTGGGCAAATGCGCACGAGGTTCGGAATTCCGAACGGCATTGGACGGAATGGGTTCTTGAAGTATACTGGCGAGTAACTCAGTTTACGCGAAACCAGTGGCACGTACAGCAATCTCGCTTGGCGAGGTCGCAGTCGGTTCAAAGAAACCTTCATCTCATCATCACCACGACGGAGACGGACAATAATAAGCGGTTCTTCTTCATTGTAGTCGGTTGGGTTTTGAGGGCAATCAATCACGATGCCTGGCACGAAATCGTGGGATTGCGCTCGCGTCCGCACTTCCACGAGGGTACCTTTGGTCAGCTGCTCATAAAACTTCTGGTTTTTCTCGGCTTCAAGTTCTTCCGCGCGCGAAGCACCTGGACCCGTAGGAATGTACGATGGACGACGGTGGCGCGTGGCTTGCGCAATGTCGGTGTCCAAAGTCTCGAGCTGGAATGCAACCAGTCGGTCAATGCTGCGAATCTGTCCAATTCGGCGATTGTCTGCCTTGAAGCTCAAGATCATCGACCCACTGAATTCACAAAGCTTGATGTCAGCTTCAGAAATGTTGGGCAGATCGAATTCTTCGTGGCACAAATTCATGAGCCCGTGCTTGAGGTCGAAGATTGTCGCGGAGATCGCCAGCCGCACAGACACTTTCATCGGAGTCATTCCATCCGCCAGCACAAGCAAAACACTCACGGTATTGTGTGTGGGCTCTGGAAGAGGCACCTGGAGGAAAGTGAACGGCTCGAATCGCGCTGACTTGAACCCACACACGCTGCAAGTCAGGAGCGATTTGTACTGACCAGTAAACAGCGCGACAATGATAGAGACCTCTCGTCTGAGATGATTTCTCCACCACTCGTCAGCGAGATCAGCGTCGTAGCGACCATCACTGTCTGGTTGATCGACGTATGGCTTCTCCGTGATGCGGTTCAAATCTTCGCTCAATCCACTTAGCAAGAACGCCAGCAGCTCTTGGGAATCTTGTTGATCGCTTCCACGGAACGCTTCGTTGAATTTGCCGATGGTCTTCTTGAAATTGCGAGGCGAGATCGATTTCTGCTTGGCGCACCACATGTCTTCTGCTAGTTTGCCAAACACCTCCGCAAGCTTGCCCTGCAAACCCAACGTACTTGTTCGGTTGATGTCGTCCAAGTACATGCCCGACAAGAAGTATTCTGCCAGGAGTTGTGTGTTTGAAAGGCACTGCAACGCGGAGTTCATGTAGCACGTGTTTCCAAGGTTTGACAGCCCAACAGATCCACCAGATCGCATGCGGCGAGGCAGCGCAAGTTGTTGCTTCGCGTTACGTTTCTCGTCGTCAGATGGAGAAGCCGAATAATCATCATCGTCATCACCCTTCTTCTTCTTGAGAACATCCTCCCAAATGTCCAGGACAGGTACACCACTCGATGGCACAACCACAGTTCTTCGGATCTCTGGCCCGCCACCGTACCAGAGCTTCAACGCCATCCAAAGTTGCTCGGTAATGACCACGAAATGTTTTCCAAGCTTGATGTCTTCCGCGGACTTCAGCACTCGATCACGTCGCTCTGAGGTCAGCAAGATGTAGTTATTGATGCACTTCGGGCGGATGTAGTTGCCTTCAGAGTCCATGATCGGTACCTCCTTGCTACTGCTCGTGCTGCCATTTGTCGACGTCGTTCCAGACTTCGAACTGTTCGTGCTTGTCAAGGTGGTGCTGGAGTTGGTCGTTCCTGAGCTCGCGACTGGCAGTGCATCATCCACCTGCAGATTGATGTATTTGCACCAGTGACTAAACCATTTCGCATCAATCAGGAACCACTGATCGTCTTCAACTAAAGCTGCTGGCTCGTACGGCTTGTAGCAGCCCTTCGCGACCAGCAATTCTTCCTCTTTATCAGCAGGAACGAGCCCCAAGTCGATGAATGCAACTTCACGCATGATTCGCAGCGAACCCATTTCGTAGTTCTCTTTCTTGGCGCACGAAGTAAACTCCTCCAAACTCAACGACATTACTGGCGACTCATCTGCACCAGGCTCTTCGGACTCGGAGATAACGCGCTCTTGGCCAAATCTCTTCATCAAGTGGTCAACGAAGATTCCGAGCTCCGATCCGGACACAGATGGTGTTCTTCCTTCGAGGATTTCTGCCAGCGATCCCGACGCAGTCAAACTCTTGCTGTTACTTCGCACTTTGACGTTCTCCTCGATGAACGACACAACAAGATCCTCCAAATCAGAGTTCTGAGCGAGATCAAGACGCAACATGCCGTACAGATCGTCCCGGCTCATAAACTTTTCACCAGACAGAGTAGCAAACAGCGTGAACGCGAACTTGGCTTTTTCTTCTGGAGTCCCGCGGCATGCGATCGCGATTGCGTTCACGAAGCTGAAGACGTCGATGTCCGATCCATTCGCACGGGAACCGAAGCTCGAGAACACGCGGGAGAAACGCTCTTCCGACATCTCGAGAGGGAAGTCGCTTGACAGCGCATCCAAATCGATTGCATCGCCACCGCCAGAAGCACGATAGTTGTTGAACGCATCCTGGAGAATCGACACTTCCTTGATACTGAAACGAGTTTCATTCGCGAGGATCTTTTGTTGGACGACAGGGTTGAATTCTTCTTGAGATTCCAGAAGTTGCGGATCCGCAGTCTCGCAAAGAATGTCAACGAACGGCTCCATCCAGTCCACGAGGATACTGCACGCATCCAGCTCAGGCACGACCTTCGCAAACTCTTCCATACTCATGCGAGCGCGGCCTTGATCAAACCCATCGCTGAGCAAGCGGCGGTACTCGGTTCGTTCCAGAACCTGGCGACCGTGAAGCGACACGAGGAAGTTGCTCAAGCCCGTGCTCTGCACTTTGCCAGCGTGGTCGAGGTCGCACATGTTGAACACAAACATGAGTCGGTCCTCCATGACGCCACAGCGCAGGATTGCGACCGCACGAAGAAACTCGTCCATGTTGATATCCGCACCCTGGCGATCTGACACCGCCTTCATGAATCGCATCGCAAAGCTTGATGGCATTTCAGGAAACACGCCGAGAATGTCGCGACGGAACGATGCGCGGCTGATCGAGATCTGCGAACCCGCGGTGTGCAGGATCGTGTTGCTATTACTTGCTGGCTCTTCGGCTGACTTCGACGCTACTGAAACTGGGGACGAGGAGGACGAGGACGATACCACTGCTTCTTTCGAAGGAGATGAAGGCGATGAGTTTGGTTTCGCAGGTCCCGTGGTTGAGCTCGCCGTGCTGCCTTCTGGTTCATCCTTCGCGTTGCCGTGGTACAGATACTTGGACGAACACAAGCGCTTGAACGCGGACGTGAAATCCTCCAAGTCGTCCGGGTTGAGCAGGTTCTTCATGCGTTCGGATTCCAGTTCTTTCTTGTGACGCTGCAGCTTCCGCTCGTACGACTCCATGTGTGCGTACACTTCCAGGAAGTTGAACAACGGGACTCGGATCAGGGGGCGAATCTCCAACACCTCATTGATGTACTTCTCCAACTCGCTTCGCCGTTGTTCGATGACGCTCTGGTGGCGGTTGCGGAACACATGGCGCTTAGGAAAGTACAGATTCTTTACTGGCGAGTTCGTGCGCTTGAGTCGGTCATGGAGCTCGCGGAAGTCCGAGTACCGCTTGTGGATGATCCACTGCAGACCCCCCTGCAAGCGCACTTCAATCGCAAACATAGTGTGCATGGTCTTGTCGATCTCAGTCTCCTTGATTCCTTTCGCTGGCAGTGTCACGCTCTCGATTTCGAAAGATGGGGCTGTCGATGACGTCGTTGGTGACGTCGCCGCGGAGAACCCCTTCTCGTTCGCATTCCGCGCTGATTGGATCTCACGCGCGCGCACATTAAGCAATTCGCTAGACGTGTGAGCGCGTTCCAGCACAGGCGTGCTGCGCGGCGCTGTTGCTGCTGCTGATGGTTTTGCTGCGGCGGTTGAAGCTGACTCGCCAAACTCTGGTCGTTTCGTCGTCACTCCTGGTCGCGCGCTGACTGAGCGCTCAATCGCTGTGATGTACGGCGCACTGTCATACGAGGTCGACGACTGGTCCGATTTGACTGACAGGTTTGGCGACGCCGTCAGCGCGCTCTCGAGTGGTGTCATCGCACTCGGCGCCGAAGACGACACGAATCCGTTCACCCGCACGTCTCCAATTCTGACGAACTCTTCTTCGTCCTCCAATGGCGGAGGGGGTGGAACCGACGAGTCCTTCACGTCCGCATCCGCATCAGTGGTGTTTGCGTTCGCTGGCATCTCTACCTCCACCAACGAGTCGTCACTGTTCTTCCTCTCGCCGCCATCGTTCTCTTTCTTGTCTTCTATCACGACCGTCGTCGAGGTGGTCTCAATCCGCTTCACGGTGATCACTGGCGACACCGGCAGGGTGGTGGTGGTGGTGGTGGTCGTCGTTGTCGTCGTCATCGTGGTCTCCACCACCTCCATGTCTTCTTCTTGCTGCTGTACCTGCGGCGTGAGGCCTGTCACCTCTGCGTCCGTCATGCTCCCTCTCTTCTCTCACTTTCCTATTCGCGCACCTTCACTCTCACACCTTCTGTCTGTTGCTTGGACGCGTCGAATCGAATCTCCGGCTCTCCAGCAGGTTCAACTACAAGCGCGCTCGCTCTGTTCTCGCTCGCTCTCACACACAGCGTGGGGCGGGTCGGTCTCTCGCTCTCTATTGCGCGTGTTCGCGGGGCATTCGCGGGTCTTCTCCCCTTTCTCGTGTCTGCTTCGCTTCCCCTTTCCTTTCCTTTCGCTTCGCTTCGCCCGCGCGCGCGTCGCCTTTTGCTTTTTGCTGGAACTTTTGAATCGAATAGAGGGGGGCGGGCTTTTTGGCTGTGCTTCAAGGCTTCTGGCTTGCTCGCTTTGGCCTCAAAGCTTCCCATACAACAACAATAGCAGAAATACAGAAACGGGGGACGGAGATCCACTTCTGACCGGATCTGCGGTCTTTCTACGCGCATCCTCTTATATATCAATTTGTGGAGGGAGTGCGATTGGAGACATCGGCATACAAGAGTCCAGTCAAACTTCGAACATTGATCAGACTTGCTCAGTTGGATCAGCTCATAAATTCTTAGAGGTTCTCAGTACCTAATTGCGTGGTCCAGTTGTGAACCAGTTGCAACCTGCAACTTAACAGCTGAGCCATCCCCATATTCAGCCAATCGGATACGAATCGGCGTGTGGACGGTTGCCACGTCGTCTGTTTTCCGAATGATGAGGTAAACGCGATTTCTGTTCAACAGTCAGAGCCAAACTCTCAACAGAACCAAATTATCTGTACACAGTGTCAGTCTGTACTTGAATTTTCGTGCTTTCAGGAGACATTAAGCCGTTTGTTGACCACCTCGCTTGGTTTTTATATTGATCGAAACATGCAGGGTCAGTTGTAAACGTTCGGGTTAAGATTACAGTACATTTCTGCTGTGGTAAATTCAAGCACATGTACAGGTGTGGAAAAACTTGCACTCCACGCAACCTTCAATACAAACCCAATACCGGTACCTGTAGTAGTTTTAAACAGTTTACTGTTTGTTCTTGGTTGGGAAGCCTGTCGCTTCACTGCTCAAAATTGATCGTATTTAGCGGGAGATTTGGCAACTCAGCAGTCTACGAGCAATACAGCCCTTGCCTCTTCTTGATGCATAGATCTGCTGACAACTTCGCTTCCCGGGTCATTTCCACCACGGTGAAAGACGCTTTGTTTGAAATAAAGATGAAAGTGGAAAAGCATTTACCGCGACCATTTCCATGTTCAAAATTGGGCGGGAAAGTAGAATGAAGCGTTTCAACTTTTTCACCCAGTTCTTTCATGAAGATGAGATTGATGACAAATATCGCTTTCAAACACTGTTGAGAGGGTTTGTCCAAGATTATTGTGGGTACGTTCGATTTTCCGTGTGTCACGATCTGCGTAACCCCAGTTACGCGGATGCAGAAAAGATCCAGTGGGGGAGACGTCTCTGATACGGTTGCGCTCCACTATCAAAAGTCGACAATATTTCTTAAGTGGCATCTTGTTAAAATAGCCACCAAGCTGTGTGCACTAAACACATTAGTAAAGCGTATTTGCGCATGCGCAGTTCACCGTGAACTTCTGGAGCATGCTCGCGTGTAGCATTGCCAGCAGGCACGATACAATAGTAATAGCTCCCATTGATCTCTCCCCGCACTCTTTGCGGGGAGAGCGAGTCGGTCCGCCCGTCGTCTACAGGTTCGTCTGCAGCCCTTCTTGTCAAACTGAAGTTCTTGGAGTTTGCTTTCCCCCATGACGCGTCACCAAGGTGGTGACGCGTCAGGAATCTTCCCAATCCGTTCTCTCTGCCAGGCGGTGCGGTCCTCAATCTGAGTCGCTCGCTGAACAAAAGCACACACAAAGACTTGATACAAGTCGCACACAACGCAGTAGAAGCAAAACCCTCAATTCGTCGCTGAAAGCGTCGAAGCGGATGCCCAACTCTCTGTCTCTCGAGCTCAGCGATCGGGCGTTGCAACGTGTGCAATGTGTCATCTCCACCATCGTGGTCACGACCGCTTCCAGGTCTCAACAACGCGCTTGATCTCCTTCAATCACTGCGATCAGGGGCAGGACGTGCGACTGGTGTGCGCTACTTTAGGGCCAGCTGAACTGCAGTAGTAGCTCTTTGATGGCAATCTCGCCGCATTCGCTCGATCTTCTCGGAAGAGATTTGCTTTCACTACGAGCGGCATTCTCTTGAAGCGTGTTGGCGCCCAACCGCGTTGCCGAACGATTTTGTTCGTCACTCACAAGACAAAACTGCAATAAAACTCATGGCAAATCAAATGGTTAAATTCAATTATCAGGCACCGACCACCTCGTTCAGCGAGCTTGCTCACAGTCGTTGCCGCCTGCTTGCCTTATTTTCTGGTTGATAGATCTGCTCACTCGCATGGCGCGTAGGAGCCGACGATCTCCTTGAGCTGCAGCTTCTTGACGAACGGCACGATCGCGTCTTGCTGCGCGCAGCGGAACGTGGCGTAGAGCTTCAAACTGAGGCTGTCGAAGACGAACTCGCCCAAAAAGAACGGCGACTGCCGCGCAAGGCGCTGCTGACTCTCGCCGACGCCGACAACTGGCGCATAAAAGTGCACGGTGCGCAGATTCGCGCTGTTGAGTCCATCGGAGGTGACGAGGAAGCGGTTCCGGTGCAAGTGGCGCGCGAGCTCCTGCACGTGCGGGATCTTGGAGACGCGACAGATGAACGAGCCGCCATCCGGTAGTGCGCCCCAGAGCTGCAGGAACTCGTCGGGGATCAGCAGCAGCTCATTTGGGTACGGATCCATAGCTGCTGCTACCGTTGCTTGCCCGGTCTCAGCTGCCACTGGTGCGTACTGGGATGACGGTGAAGAGCGTCTCACTAACAGGCGTGCAGATCCACTACCACCGCGTCCAGCTGAGCGCGCCGAGTGCACTGAGGTGACGATCACCTCCGAGTCGGACGTCGGAGGCGATGACGTAGCTACCGCGACGACCACTGAATGCCCACTTCTTGAGGACAATTGCGGTTGTGGTTGGGAAGCGAACTCTCTGTCGCTCGACTGCCGACGCACAGAAGAGGATCCTGATCCTGGATACGCTGCACGCGGCGATTGCGGCGTCAGCTCCGAGGGACTTGGGAATTTCCGACCACCAGGTTGTTGTGAGCTGTCTGTTCTACCAACTCCGCTCTTCGGTGTTGGCACAATTTCCCAAACTGACTCGCCTGTGATCGAGTGCACGAGGTAGGACCGCCCCGATGCTTCATGCCAATGGCGCACCCACACGCCAACGCCGCTCCCGCCGCCTCCTCTAGCGCTGCTACTGCCGCCGCGACTCGAGTTGGTAGAGCTGATTGGGAGCTGCCCGCTTCCACCAGCACCACCTCGTTCAAGCACTCGACCACCATCACGAGTGAGTACCTCATCAGCATTGACGATCGGCAGGGATTGTTCTCTCTTTAGCAGTGATTTCCGACTGGAGCTTCGTCGTTTGAGGCATTTGCTTTTCTTCTTCTTCTGCTGCTGCTGGCGGCGATGACGACGGCGTCTTCGGCGGATGCGAGACTCGGTCGTCGTGTACCCACTCGACGACGACCTGCTGCTTGACGACCAGGAAGATGAGTAGGACGAGCCGTTCGACCCGCTACTTCCAGAGGACGAAGATCCATCGCTGTCATCCCCAGAAGACGATGAAGAGGACGATGCATTGCCATCGCCGCCACTGTCCTCCTCTTCCTCCCATTCCAGCTGGTTCGGGTAGTACGGATCCACGTCGATCGTGCCGCGCTTGTGGTGCATGTGCAGCATCGAGCCGCATTTTGCGACGACCATGATCAGCAGCGGCGTCCAGAAGTCGAGCACGAGGACGATCATTCCCGTGACGACGAGCACTGCCGTGAGCCCGCTGCCAGCGAAGAACTGGCCGCTGTGGAACGCCGAGTAGAACACCAGCAGGAAGTAGACCCCGACGAGTCCATCGAGCGCCTTTGCACGCTGCACGCGCTGCACCCAGCGCTTGTTGTATTTGAGGACAATGTCGCTCCCGCCGTCGTCGTCGTACTCGGCGAGCTTGTGGCAGCCAAAGAGCTTGAGGCAGCCGTTGTAGTCCATGTGCTGCGTCGCGACAAAGTAGCTCGCGAGCGTCGTCGCGGACCGGAAGATCATCATCAGGTGGAGCGGCGCGCCGAACGCCATGGACTGGAACTGCACCTTGCCCGAGTAGAACATGGCCGAGAGAATGCCGAGCACGAGCAGCGCCACCCCGCAGATCCCGTGGATCCAGATGAGCGCGAGCGTGCGCATGAGCACTTCGAAGCTTAGGTGCGAGCACCGCGGGAACGTCTTGCGCGGGAAGAAGAACTTGACGTGGTGCCACATAGGGTGGTGCGGTCTTCTTGGCGGTGGTGGTTGGGGCTGCTGGTCTACTTGCTGGGTCGTGTGTTCCGAAGACGGCTCAGGTCCTAGATCAGAGTACGTGGAGAACACGAGCCAGACCTTGATGAGCGCGCAGATGCCCAGGCACGCGTGCATGACGTTGTCGTACTTGGCTTGGAAGTACCCATTGAAGCTGAGTTCCTGTGGCCGCAAGAGCCACGCAAAGTCGATCAGGATCGCGAGACAGAGCCCCGAGACGACCATGTGGTGGTCAAAGCTCGACGTCGGGTTCATGAAAACGCCGATGCCGATCGGCACATTGTACCGCGGCGCTGGGGTCGCGCACTCGGAGAGCAAGCCCGCGAGGATCAGCGCAAACGCGTTCTTTTGCTGGAAGCTCAGCAGCTTGTGGATCTGCTTCACTACGCGTACAAAGCTCTTGGTGCTCTGGAAAACTCTGGAAAAGTGGAACAGGAGCTTGCCGTGTAAGCTGCGAGGCGGCACTGCTGCAGATGCTGATGATGGTTGCGGTCGCTTGTGATGATGATGATGGCTATGGTGGTGGTCGTGGTCGTTGGCAGCTACTGGGTTGCCCGTCGGATCTCTGCCATCACCATTACCGCTGCCATTGTCATCGTTGTTAGTGCGAGGTGAGAGGTATTTTTTCGCGGACGGCGGCACTTTCACGGGCTGCTGCTGCTTGGCGCGCCGATGCATCGTGTCCTGGTCCGCGTCCCCATCGTACGCACGCTCTTCTGCGACTGAAAGCTGCGTGAGCGCATCGCTTGGCTCGGGGAACACTGCGTTGCGCGGCGTCTTCTCTCTCGGCGTCACTCCTTTCTTCTCCAGCTGCTGCTGGGAAGGATGGAACTGGAAAATGCTGCCGTTGGGCTTTGTCTGCACCGCCTGAGAAGCGCATGGTGATACGGGCGCGCCCTCCATTGTCGCACCGGTGTCGGGACGGTCGTCGTGGCCCTGCGCTTCGTCTATTGCTTATATAAGCGACGATGAATGCCCGCCGCGTTGTCAGGTCCAAGTCTGATGTGTTCGCTTTGCTGCTGTTGAACTTTGGCTGCCGTTTTCCTTGCGCTCATGACGCAGGCTGCAGGAGAGCTGGGAGAGGCGCCATACATGTATGCATTGCTGCACTTCGCGGTAGCAATGCGCGTCCGCATTTAGAGAAAGGCGGCAGTTTCCTGTCGCCACTGCTGAGCAGCAGTTAGTTCCATTTGCATTCATTATTATTATTGACTCGCGTCGTTTCGTGCTCTTCCTATTTCTATATTTCTGAAATGTCGATGGAAACACAAAGGCTTTTTGTAATCAAGACCTTCCAAATGCACTTTCCCAAATATTTGAAATTCGAGGAATTTTTCAAAAGATATTTGCTGCCTTGAGTCACAAACCAGTTTGCCAATTGCGCGCCAAACGCCATCACCACCTCGTAGAACGGACAACGAGCAGAAGAGCATGGTGCGTGGCACTGTTTGTACGCATCTCTATACCGTATGCACGGCCTCAGCTGCTAGCACCACTGCTGCTCCTACTCGTGCTTAATTAATCCATGTGTGCATGTGTTCCGCATCGTTTTGCTGCTGTTACCGCTGTTGCAATGACAATGGAGCAGGCCGCTGCGCGTGAAAACTTGCCGCCGCAGGTGATCCAGCGCGTCGCGCGCGAGATCCGCAAGCTCGTGATGGCGCCGCTCGACGGCATCCGGTACCTGCCGCAGGAGGACGAACAGCTCACGGAGATCCACGTGGAGATCCGCGGTCCCGAGAACACGCCGTACGAAGGCGGGTTCTTCAAAATCAAGCTCGTGCTCTCGGACGGGTTCCCGCAGACGCCACCGAAAGGGCTGTTCCTGACCAAGATTTTCCATCCAAACATCGCGACGAACGGCGAGATCTGCGTCAACACGCTCAAGAGAGACTGGTTGTCGGATCTCGGCATCGCGCACGTGCTCCAGGTTATCCGGTGCTTGCTGATCGTGCCGTTTCCCGAGAGCTCGCTCAATGACGAAGCCGGACGGCTCTTCATGGACAGCTACGACGAGTACGCGCGGCGAGCTCGCATCTGGACTAATATCCACGCACCAAAGCAGTCGGCGAGTCGAAAACCCGAAGAGGAAGAGGTAGAAGCAGGAGAAGAGCAAGGCGGTGAGCACCAGAGCGACTCCACGACCAGCAAAGGTAAAGCAAAAGAAGAAGAGCAGCAGGCTGGCGATGCAACTACTGCGCCTGGCGTTGACAACAAAGATGTCCCACCTGCGACTCCAGTGAAACAGAAAGGCGCAAGCTCTGGAGAGCTAAAGACGCCATCTGTTGTCAAGGCGGCACAGTCGATCTCGGCGCCGTCGTCGGCCAAGAAACGCACATCGAGCAACGCCGCAGACATTGCCGCGTCGCTCAAGAAGAAAAACACCAAGAAGAAAGGCATCAAGCGACTGTAGCAGTCGACAAAGACACGCACACACACTCGCTGTTCTTTTATCCCAGAACCCAATTCCCACTCGATAAACTTATGATACCCATGGCTGCCATTTTCATTTTGCGCAGTCGTGGAAATCCAACACAATTGACTTCCACACTTGGATTCTTGGATTATGTGTTCGTGTTATTGTCTTGCTACTGGTGCTTGTCGAGGCGGCGGTGGTCGTGGCGTGAACATGACTGGCGCTGGCGGGTTGCTGCCGCTACTACCTGCACCACTACTGCTGGTAGCTGCTGCTCCAGATGCAGTATGCTGCCTGCCACCACTGCGTGCAGATCGCTCCTTTGGGGGCATGATGGCGTCGATCCGCCCTTTGCTGACCAAGAGGTTGCTGTACTCGTGCATCTTGTCTCCGTGCTGCTTGAGGTTCCCGAGTTGCGCCTCCAGGTCTCGCTGCGCTGCTAGAAGCTGCTTCTTCTCGAGCGCGTCTCGATCTCGCATGTGCTTCTTCTCGCTCGCGTACATCTGACGCACGCTGTCGCCAAAGCTCTCGATCTGGCTCAGCACGTCTGTGTACGCCTTCGGATCGACGATGCGCCGTCGCCTTCCACGCGGTAAGCTCGTTTCGTGCAACGCTTCTTGGGTTTTCAGGTCAAAATGCTTGCCGTTGGTCATGCGGAGCTGCACTCTGAGATGGTTTGCGTTCGCTTCGAGCTGATGGCGCTTGAGGAAAGCATCCACCAAGGGAGAGTTGCGCATCTGGTAAACACACCGCTCGCGCGTTTGAACGTGTGTATTGCTGCTGCTATGGCTGGCAGAATTGCCAGACGCAGGGATGCCCTGGTGAAGCCGCGGCAGCTTCTCATCACCGATTACATCGCGATTTTCCGGATCCAGTTCATCTTGTGTGTCGTCAAGGTCATCCATCGCTGCGCCGTCTGCCAATGACGAGCCGTGCCGATTTCTGACCTCGAGCTTGGTTCTCTCGACACGCTCAGCGCGGAGCATGCGATTCCGCATCGCAGGAAAATCCGCTAGTGCAGCGATTCGCTTTGGAGATTCCTGGTCGACAGCGATCCAGTGTGACCAGCTGAGGTCGGCGGGCACGAAACCCAGGATCCAGCAATGGCAGATGTGCAGGATCTTGCGGCGCATCTCGTTGTTCATTATGCTCTTGCGCGACTTCGGGAACGCTTCATAGAGCGCCATGAACAGAATCTGGGCGACCACATCGGGAAGCATGTCGAAGAAGCCTGAGTCTCGACTCTGCGGCTGCATTTGTAGTCGGATGAACAGCGATGTAAAGTTGTCCGCGATGCGCTCATAGAAGTTCTGCTCGAGTTGAGGGTGCTTGCTGCTCTGGAAGCAGTGGGCTGTCAGGTACCAAAACATATCCTTCAGGAGTGCGTCGATCTCAGCGGCATTCGTGAAGATCTCCCGGTACTGCTGCTTCTTCTTCTTGGAGGTGTAGTGAACGTGTCGAAGTACCTTCTCACAGACGTACTGGAGCTGCACAGAGCGGGGGGTGTCTGTGATCTGGTTCTTGTGGAAGCGCACTGTCACATTTTCTGCAGCCTGGGTCGCATTCTTCGCTCGCACGACGAGAATGGTCTTCTGCGCTGCTTTCTGGATCATGGAGCGAATGTTCCTGCTGCGCTGCTGCTTCTCGCCCATGCTGTCGATGACCCGAAACACTTCAGCGCCACCACCCATATTACTTGCTGCTTTACCTTTCGCTGGAGAGAATCTGCTCGCGCGTTCTCCTTGACGGATGTCTCTCCCGCCATCTTTGGAGCTGGCGTTGACGGCGACAGTAACAGCATCTCGAAGAGTCTTTCTTGTTGTGCTCGACGACGACGAGTTGTCGACTTCGGTGATGAAGAACTTGGTGCCGCCAATGTTGTTCTTCGGAGACCCCTGGTCGTCGCCTGGTTGTGCCGCCATAGCTTGATTGTGTCAATGACGAATGGCAACAATACCAGAAACAATTGACCTTGTAACCTTGCGTCCCGCCAGCTTGAAATAGCCTCTGGGTCAGCTCGATGTCCTAAATCAAAACCAAAAATAATAATACTTCGAGGTTCACAGTTATCAGATTTTCAAGCAAGCACTCCGGAATGTCGCCTTGTAACTCGCTTTTTCACAGCACACAGCTTGAAAGACGCTTGATTTGAAAGTGTATGCATGTGATATTTACCATTGATGTATGTCAGCACGAGGTCGCGCATTCTCGCGCCCGCTTCATTAGTCATACTCTGGATGCTGCTAGGCTGAAATTGATGAGTGGTGCTTCATCACAGCATGCTCAACCGTGAATTCGCCGAAGAAACGCGTCGTTCGTCTCAGATATGCCTCCAAAAGAATGTGGATATCGCGCATCACCAATTCAACGACAATTTCATCCAAGAAGATTGCTACAACACAAACGAAGACAAAAGTCAGTCGCACTGAGCAAGAGTAGCTTCAAGATGAAAGTCGACCAAACGCAACAACGTTACCTAATTCCTTCAGCTTGTCCAACACAACAGGATCCAAGTCTGTGACAGCTTTGTGCTCGTTGACTTGCTGCTGACCTCCGTCTGCTCCCGCTGAGAGCCCGATTAAATTTTCTGCATACCCATCATAATATCCACGTAGTTAGCCTTGTTTCTCAATATTGTCGGTATACTTTGGGGACACAACTCAATCTTGAACGTACCAATACTTCGCGTCGAATTGAAAAGCACGGAGAGAGTTGCAGCGTATTCTTCCAGTTCGTCAAATGATCTGCACACACACACACAATAACAAAAAGGCTAGTCAGTCTCGCGACCATCCAGAAGCCCGAATCAAATTTCAAAAGTTACGCACACGGCAACAGACTGAGCAGCCCCAACTCGCTCAACCGCGGCGATGGCTTGCTTTTTCACCATTCGTCCAAATCCGAAGGCTAAATTGGTGAGCTTTCCGATTGCAACGCCAGCACCTGCACCTGGACCTTGGGATGCCTGCGATGTTTGCTCCACCTAACGTAACAATTGCATATTTGCGCCAACACAGTTTCTATCAGAACCGCACATTTCCGTCTATCACTACAAAGGACAAGCAAATAACAAACGCACGTACCTTGACATTGGGAGGGGCTTGCGTGGATTTATCAGCTGGCAAAAATGGAAAGGCGCGAAGCAGATTGAGGCGTATCGCTTTCGATAGCTCCAGCAACGTATCGAGCTCCTTAACAAAGGATGCATTCGCAATTCCTGATGTCAATGGGAGCGCCATCTGCACAGAAAACCACAGTCTCGTTAGAATACGGAAGTGAGCACAAGTGCCTCCAAACAACACGGCCTACGCTCGTTTTCTCCAACCCGTGCTTCAATTGCTGAAATACTTCGACTTTCAATGGAACTCCCGTGATCCGCACTCGATCTTGTTGCCTATAAGACAATCCAACAAGTACACAGTTACACATTGCCACTGTCAATGGCTTACCAGATCCATAGTCTATGACAGCGGGATGAAACCACTCGTACCAGATTTCTTTCGGAACGTAGAGTTTCGGTGAGAAAAGTGCACCAACTTGAATCGACT
The DNA here is from genome assembly GCA_023334195.1 of Globisporangium emineosum. Classification (NCBI taxonomy): domain Eukaryota; phylum Oomycota; class Peronosporomycetes; order Pythiales; family Pythiaceae; genus Globisporangium; species Globisporangium emineosum. Next base: position 21,997 of record JAASGK010000257.1, read on the forward strand.
TTTCAATCAGCTGCATGAGGTGAAACACCGTGAACGGCTTGGAGATCGTCACTTCATGGTATCGCGTCTACACATCCATCCGAACACAAAGTAGCAGAGATCGTCGATATGAGCATTCTTTCTTCATAGCACTAGATTGACAGATCTACAATAAAAGAAGCACGCCTCGTGGCTGAACTTACACTGACAGAGAGCATCGGCATTTGGTCCAAGAGCTCTTTCGAGATGCAACGACGAGGACTCAGGGCGAGCTTTTCACTGCTTGTTTCACGAAAGAACAAGAAAAAGAAACGGCACATCAGCCAATCATTATGCATTCGCAAGCAAAGTAACTGTATTGTTTACAATTGAATTGACGCCATACCTCATTGCGCCCTGCAGACTGCCGATGCTTGCTGGAGTGCTCAGCGACTCTGCTGAAAACAGCTCCACCTTAACCATCGCACAAGCAGTAAAAGAGATACCGTAGAGAGAATATGAGCAACACAGGCAGCCCACACACAAGAACGGATACACCCACTCCACAATAAGAGGACCAAGCACCGCGCACCTCTTCCTCATCATCGTCAGCAGCGACGATGCGCTCGTTGTCTTCTTCCTGCCTGTCCGCATCCATTTTCGCCTTGTTTGTTCAAGTGTGGCAGCAACAGTACGGAAATCTCTTTTGCTGTTTTTACGAGCGTGTTGAAGTACAATGTAATTACGGTTGTAAAAAGGAAAGTGAAGAGTGCCTGTCATTGATTTGGTCAGGGAGCAGATGATTGTGCCAACAAGCATGGCTGAGAATTGTAACCCCCTGGGGATTAAAATTTGAGTGAACTGACTTTTCACTCATTTTCAGCGAATCAAATCAACTGATTATTGAATAGCGATATGTGATTGGTGGGAAAACGAATTTCTGACGATCTGAGCACGAGCCCGTTTAATCGAAGGGGTCACACGGCAAAGCCCACAAAGAGGGGGACGCGAAGCACGTGTTGTTGTGTGAACGAGTGCGAGTGCCCGCTGCGCTGGAACTTGACCGCCGCGATGATGCAGGAGCACGACGAGCCGCTATCGACACGCAAGCGCCTACCGCGACTCGTCCACGACCCGGAGGTCCACTCGCCCTCGCCCCGAGGCGCAGCGGTGGTGGACTCGGCCAACGACAACAGCGCCAGCGGGAATGGGGCTACTACTGGCACAGCGGGAGCAACTCAAGGTAGCCATGTGGCGCCAGGTAAAGACGACATTTTATCCATTCAGTGACGCGCTATCCCGTTGTGTGTATGCTGTTTAATGACTCCATCCCATCTGTTGCTCGTGCGGTATGCATTTCGCCCCAGATGCACGCACAGTGGACAACGAGAAGCTGCTCCAGCGGTCCGACAGCAACCTGGCTCAGTTGGAGAAGAAGAAGATGGCAGCGAACGGCATCATAACGAGCAAAGGGAGCGACTGCGACGACGGTGCAGACTACGACGATTTGGAGCGTACGCGCTCGACTTCTAGCACAGGAAGCATCGAGGAAGACTTGAAGCTGTCCAAATTCCAGCAACTGCGGCGCTGGGTTCGTCGCGTGCGCCAGACGTTCGGCACGTCATTCCTGATTCTCGTATGCGTCGTGTACGCCGTGCAAGGCTTCAATAGCTTCAGTGCACTTGCGATCAACTACTTCTTCAAGGACAACCTGAAGCTCCAGCCCGCAGAGTCGCAGACGCTCATGACGCTGATGATGTTCCCGTGGGGGATCAAACCGATCTACGGCATCATCTCAGACAGCTTGCCGTTTTTCGGCTACCACCGGAAATCGTACATGATCCTCTTCAGCACTCTTGGAGGCCTCGCGTGCCTGGCGCTTTCTATCCCTGATGGGATCACGACTCCGCTCGGCGCTGTCTGCGTCCTTGTGGTGAACAGCCTGTCGGCCGCTGTGATCGACGTTGTGATCGACGCGCGTGTCGTGGAGATGTCTCGCCTTGACCCAAAGTACGGCGCGAACGACTTGCAGTCCGTCTCGTGGATGTCCATGTCTATTGGCGGCGTGCTCGGGTCGTTTTTGTCCGGTCCCGCGACTCACCAGCTCGGCGTCCGTGGCGTGTTCTTCTTCGCTGCGGCAGGACCGTCTGTGATCCTCATGTTCTCAGCGATGATGAAAGAACCAAAGTCCACTACGAGCCGCAAGAACTTCAAATCGTCCGCGAAGCGCCAGTTCAGACAGTTGAAAGGCGCGATCATGACGCCGGTGATCTGGAAGTGCGCGCTGTGGGTGTTCCTCTCTGGCGCGATCAGTCCCGGGTACTCGCAGGTGTTCTTCTACTTCTCGACCGACGTGCTCAAGTTCACGCCCGAGTTTCTTGGCACGGTCTCGGCGTTCGGGTTTGTGTTTCTGCTCATCGGCACGCTCATCTACAACGCGTTCTTCAAGGACGTGTCGTTCCGTCGCATCTTCCTGATCGCACAGCTGAGTCTCGCGCTTGTGTCGTTGCTCGATGTCATCCTCGTCACGCGCGCGAACCTGAAGATGGGCATCCCGGACAAGGCTTTTGTGCTCGGAGACGCCGTGATCGCGGACGTGATCAGCCGCCTCAAGACCATGCCCGTGCTCGTGCTCTGCGCGAAGCTCTGTCCGAAGGGCGTCGAAGGCACGCTCTTTGCGTTGCTCATGTCGATCTCCAACTTCTCGTACAGCGTGAGCGAGTTCTGGGGCGCGATCATCTGCTCGTCGCTCGGCATTTCGAAGGACTCGTTCGAGAACCTCTGGCTCGCGATCGTGTTCCGAAGTGTGCTCAAGGTGACCCCGATCCTGTTCCTGTTCCTAATCCCTTCGACCGACCCGCAGGACGTGGTGGACAAGCTCAACTTTGACCCGGAGACCGGCAGTCGCACCAGCAGCCTCTCGCGCGCCAGCAGCGAAGAAGGCGACGCAAGCATCAACAGCCCCGGCTTGAGCGGCACGGTGCGCGAGAGCCATACGGTGAACGGGTCCCCCGTCGAGTCGCCAGTGACCAAGCGAAGCCCCGAGGGAGTTGTGTAAAGTGGGCAATGCTATAATTCTCGCAGTGTATGGATGCATGGAAGCAAAGCGAAAGAAATGATCACATAGAAGGAGGGATGACGTTTTTTTATATAGTAAGATAGTGTATTGAATAAGTGCACAACATTTGTTTGCATGTTGAATCGCTTGTGCATGCATGTTGATGTTGTGGTGGTGATGTGGAGACAGTGGACGACAAGTCACGCACACGCACACGCGTGTCTCCATGTATCAAGCTGAGACGTCAAAACCACATTCGCATGTTTGAGGAGACAGCCAAATTGAAGAGATCTTGTCATTTCTCCAGCCATGTGACCGTTTTTTTCAGCTGAACACATTTTCAAGAGGACCCAAGTCAGTGTTTTATAAATTATTGATAGAAAATATACGCTCAAGTAGCGAGACTACAGAGTTTTTCAATGGGAATACTATAGATAAATGATATAGAAATATCTTGATTTGAATACGGTATTGTCAGTGTTTGATATAAGTGATGACTTCTGACTTTTTCGGACCCCGCTCTGAAACAACTGTTCCAGACAGATCCCCTCCCGCTATCTTGCGCCGTTTCGCAGCCCAATCAGCGGCCGCAGACGAGATCTGAGGATGTTCTCCATAACCCGATATCTGTGTTGCAGACCGGTTGTTACCCCTTCATATTCAAATACCGGATTAAAATTGACTGTTGGAATCGTCGAAAACAGAGCGGATGAAGATCGGAGTGCCACTCTATAAACCGATACCGAATTGAATCGCGCTCGGTCTTGCCGCGCTCAGAACACTGGGGTCATCGGAAAACCGCGCCAAAGCAAACCAATTTGTCGTCTGTTCAACAGCAGACAGTAGGCAAAACAGCCAGCAGAGCTGTTTTCCCCTTTTCGCCCCCTTCAATAGAGCGCGCCCTCGCTTTGAGCACTATGGACCAGCACAATGATAGAAAGACGCTCGCGCCGCCTCCCATGACGCTTCACTTCTCTTTTTGCTTCGGAACGCTCACGTCGGCCTACGGAAGCGGCTTTCCAAAGAACGTCAAGGAGAGGGAGCGTGAAGCAACAGCAGCAGTGCGCATATCACAACCTTCGACCACAACGCACGCACACACAGTCACTCAGCTCTCGCTCTCGAGTCTGTCCGACTGAGCTGCTGTGTTTGCCGCGCGCGCGCGCATCCTGCCTGAGTGTGCGTGCTCTCGCTCATCTGCAGTCGATTGTCCCACCCACATTCAAGTGCGAAAGACCCATACATTCCAGCCAGCCAGTGCGTTCCAAGTGGATTGTATCGGAAACGCCCGACGCCCGTTTGATCGATCGATTGGTCATCCTCTATTTCTATTTGCTTTTTTTTTAAAGCAAATTTTCCTGAGCAAGCGACAGCAAGGGAAAGCATGGAAGAAAGCCACACTTCGCTTGTGGCAGTGCCGATCGTTGCGGACTCGTTGTCATCATCGCTGTCGCTGTCGACGCCGTCGTCGCCCGTGAAAGGAAACTCGCTGCTGCAGCGCCAGGTGTCACGCGCGCTCGAGATGATGGACTTCCACTACGACGACGCCGCAGCCCCAGCGAAAAGCGATGCTCCTGCTACTGTTGTTGTGAGTGCCGAAGCAGTTGCCGCGTCGTCATCGACGAGCGCTGTCTCTGCGACGCATGTCTCATACAGGACATTCAAGACGCTCGTGAAGAAGTGCCCAAAGACGATTTTCCAGATCTCGCCGAATGCAGTGAAGCGCAAGCGATCGCACTCGATGTCGAGCATCACGAGCGGTAAGCACCATTGTCGATCGCGTACGGCTGCATGTGCTAAATGTATCATGCGATCTCATGCGGTTATGATGTTGTCTCCTCTCATGATGATGGTGGCGGCGGTACACAGCTGACCATCTGAGCGTCGAGAGCTTTCGCGCGAGCATCGATCTGGCTGAGAAGCATAACGCGGCGCGCAAGCGTAACAACACCGGAAGCAGCGTGAAGAAACCACGTGACGTGCGCGTGACGCCATCGAAGCGCTGCTCCAGCAAGAGTAAGGAGAAGAAGAAAGACAAAGCAGACGTGATTGAGAACGCGCTCAAGAAGTTCCACGCGGAGCAACCGGAAGACGCGCGGTGCTTTGAGTTTACGAGCATCTACCACAGCGGAACAAACGTGAGCAGCAGCTGCACCGACCGCTCCGGGAGCCTCGTGAATAGCGTGAACAGTGATAGAAGAACGGATGCGGCGTCCAAGATGCGCGTCCAAGTTGGCATTGCAGCTGCGCAAGGAGCGAGAGCGTACATGGAAGACCGCTTCTCCGTCGTTGAGCGCTTGTTTGACGGCTTGGACGATCCGGATTGCTCGCCTAGTCTTCTGGCTGTGTACGACGGTCACAACGGTGCGATGGCAGCTGATTATGCGACCACTCGATTCAGAGAATTGCTGGGCACGGACGAATTCCTGCGTGACGTCAGTCGTCGCACAAAGCAGGAGAAGCTGAGCGAAGACGATATTTCCAAGATCCAGTTGCTGATGTGCGACGCGTTTGCGGTCCTGGACGATGAAGTGCTTGAAATCACCATGAGCAAGAACAAGCGAGACGGCTCGACCGTGCTGCTCGGTTTGCTTGTCGGCGGGAAAATGTTCATTGCCAATCTCGGCGATTCCCGCGGCGTCTGGTCGAAGGCCGATGACGAAGTTATTCGCGTGTCGGTGGACCACAAGCCTGATCTGGACGAAGAGACCAAGCGCGTGGAGGAAGCTGGTGGCAAAGTCATTTTCTCTGGGTGCTGGCGCGTCGCCCATGACGAGATCCCTCTGCGACTCGCTATTAGCCGCTCGCTTGGCGACCACCCTCTGAAAACCAACCTCCCGCTTTCGTGCTCGGCGCCGCTGGTGTCCGTGACACCGGACATTCAAGTGATCGATGTCGGCGGTGAAGACGAGTTCCTCGTGTTTGCGAGCGACGGTCTGTGGGACCGACTGAGCGACGAAGACGCGGCGCAGCTAGTCCGTGAGAAAGTGGACCAATTTAAAGAATCGTCGCCGACTGCCTCCGGTGCGACTACCAAGGAAGCGCTCCAGTTTGCGGCGGACGCGCTGGTCGAGTCGGCTCTCAAGAAGCGTAGCATGGACAACATCACGGCGATGGTCATTTCGTGGGCTGCGAACAACGAGGCGTTCAATGCTGACGAAGTCGCTGACGATGCGTGAGAAGAAGCTCAAAAACTGAGCGAAGAACCCCAACACAACACAATAGAAAAAGTATACATTATGAGAGAGAATAGATGTTTCCCTACACATTATAAACCCAAAAAGCAAAATAATATCAACCACAACACAAACACGACCATTTCAAACCGATTGACGCATGCATTTCCACACATTTATGAACTGTTGCTTCCTTCTGCTTTATAGAAATCGAATGCATGGGGCAACTTTAGACTTCGTCTTCTATGTACGTGAGCACGAACTCGGATTCCAAACCAGTGGTTCCTTGGGTTCCGTCCACGTTGTTGGGGTTTGTCTTGGTCGTCGCGTCTTCCTCCTCTTGTTCGTCGCCGCTGTTGCTGCTGTTGTCATTCTCCTTGAGTCCGCTGGCGGCATCCTCTTCCTCTTCCTCTTCGTCGTCGCTCCACGCGTCGCGAACCACCGGGGCTTTGCGCGGCTCAATCTTTTCCCAGCCGCGCACGACTGGGCGAGGTGGGGCTGGCGCTGGAGCGGCAGCTGCACCTGGTCCGCCAGGCTGCGGCCCCGCGCCACCAGGACGACGCAGTGGTAGAAAACTGAGGCGCGACGCTGCGATCTTCTGGTCGCGGCCGCGGATGAACGATGACAGCGTCACTTGCGGGACGTGTGCGGACTCTTTCTTGAAGAACGAGATGCGGCGATACGGATCTTCGCCAAACGACTCGGACGGAACTCCGTAGTAGGACGCGAGCTCATGCATGAGAGCACGCTAACATAGCACAAAAACAACATTACCCGAGGGTTAGTTTAGGGCTTTAGAGAAACATGGGTGCAAGAAATAACCAACAATTAACATACCTCTTCTGGGGGCATGATGCGCAGACTGACACTGTGAGTCTTGGCATCGTTCACGATGCGCTCGAGTCGGCGCTCCACGACAGTCAGGTAGCCCGCATTGTGCTTTCCCCACTCGACCAACTGCTCTGGGTAGTTTGGCGTCTTCATCTCCTCTTCAAACGCCGCGATACCACCATTCACGTGTCCAGGGCGAGCGAGCCCCAACGCTTGCGCCATGCGTTGGTTGCGCACAAGTTGACCTCGAGGCGGGCCGCTCACTGGCGCAGGACCAGAGGAACGTGGCGCTGTGGCTACACTTCGAGTCGCTGGACGCGTCACAGTCGGTGGGATCACTGGAGCGGGTGCTGGCGCTGACGGTGTTGGGAGCGCTGGGAACGCGCTCTCGAGCTGCGAGCGTGGGTTCGGCACCTGCTCCACTGCGTCGTAGTTCCAGTACTCGGGGGCGTCGTCAGCGTACGCAGGCTGCGTTCGTCCTCCAATTGGGTTCTCGCCACCGCGCGCGACTTGGAAATTGAAGAGCAGGCGATCGCGCACACCGTGGATCGAGCTCATGTGCGCATGGTACTCAATGTCGTTCGGGAATACAACGTAGCGGTTGGAGAGACTGTTCATAGACAACCATACACACAAAGAATGAGTAAACTATGTGATACATGCAGGGAATCAAGATAACAGTGCATGCGTACCAGTTGGGCTCCTCGCAGAGGTGGTGCTCTCTTCTGAAATGCGTCTCCAAGCTCGCACTATAGTCATAAACACACACAGTCAGTCAGTTAGTATCCAGGGGCCTGGTAGAGACTAAACTCAGCCAAAAGACGTACTAGTTGCGGAAATATTCGTGCTCCACTTTGCAGATGTGGCACTTGAAGTGGTCGCGCTCCAGGTGCTCAAAGAGCTCGCCGTCGCCGTAAAAGCGCTTCTTGCAGAACTGGCACATCGGGTGGAAGTCCTTGCCGGATTGCTTCGGTCCCGTCGAGCGGTTGCGGCCGACGTTGTGCGCCTTGATGCTCGCTTTCGTGAACACCTGCTGCTCCTGCACGAAGAAGTGCTGGTGCTTCAGGCACAACTCGCAAAACTCGGCTCCGTGGTCTCGTCGCAGATGGTCCTTCAGCTGGCTCAGCGTGTGCTTGGACTCTTTGCACTTCTTCACGCGGCACTTGAACTCGCGGAGCGCTCGCATCGCTTCGTAGTGCACGCGACACTCGTGAAAGATCATTTCCGACGGCTCGTCGAGGAACGAATCGTAGCCGAGTGCGTCCCCCCAGAGCTGGAAACTCTCGAATGTGCGCTCCTCTTTGCTCACGATCACGCGGTCCAGCACGGTCTTGCACATCGGACACGCCTTGTCCTTCAGGATCATGCGCATGCGCATGAAGCACTTGCTGCAGATGCCAGTGTGGTTGCACTCGCCGACCGCGTGGAACTTGATCGGGTCCGCACACAACAGGCATTGCTCAATCTCGTCGCTGTCATCCTCAGCGGAGGCATTGTTAGCTGTGGACGCTTCGCTGTCTTTTGGCTGCTGCTGTGCTTTGGCGCCACCGGCAGGCTTGGCGGGCTTTCGCGCAGACTTCTTCTTCTGCGCAAATTGGTCCGCCGCGACAGGCACGCCCATGCGCATCGGAGCCGGAGAGAACGCCGGGGCGTCCGCAGAAAGAGACGGCCGTCCATTGTCGGCACCGGAGCTCTTCTTCGGGCGTCGCGATCGCGCTCTCTTCGGCTCTGTAGAAGAGGGTGCGGATGCAGCAGCATTCTCGGTGGAGACGGAGCTCCTGGTGATGGCGGTAGTGGTGGTGGAAGGGGAACCCACGTGGCTGTTGCTTGCGCTACTGCCGTTGACCACACTCATCATCGTCGCTCGCTCGCCACTCACTGGGTAACCTCCTTGGTCGCTCGGTCGTTCAGTCGGTCACTCTCGCTGGTGTCGGTCGTCGCGTGTATAGTGTAGTAGCTCTCTCTCTGGTGCTACTCGCAGCTGGTGCTCACGTTGCGCGCGCGCTGCTTGTCTGCTTGTCTGCTTGAGGTCCGCTTCTCACCTTCGCCGATTCTAATCCACTCTTTGAGATTGGGTTGATGCGTGGAAGTCCGACCGATTTAAAATAGTGACGTTGCGTGACACAATCCCTCGTAAGAGTGACACGTGTGTAAACCGCGAAGAACACTCCGAGAATGATCTCGATGGTGTGACAAAATCACAAAATCAATCCCCCAATTTGAAAGGTATAATTATACAGTGCGCGCCAATTGGTTAGCCGCACTTGGATATTTGGGGCTCAAATGTTGTGTAGGGGACTTCTGAAAATTCTGAAACCACCATCGCATTCGCGCTAATTTTGTGATTCCCGCCGTACTCTTTGTTTGAAGAGAGCTCATTTTTCACTCCAGAAATGATTAAAACCCAAAAACTCACGCAGTCCAAAGTGCGCCATTTGGTTAGCCGCACCACACAAACCTGCACTTTCATTACGATCTGTTACAGATGAGGTCTTCCTAGTAACTTGTCTTAGCTCCCTTGCGCTCGATAACCTGAAAACAACGTTCAGGCATCGAAGCAACCAACTTGTTGAGGTAG
>JAASGK010000258.1:0-31587 GCA_023334195.1 Globisporangium emineosum
ACGCAACATTAATTTAAAAACAAGCGATTTGATTGGTCACCTCTTTATATTTATGTCAAAAGTGGGTTTGAAACTTGAATAAAAGTAGTACCGTAGTGACTTTTAAGTACGATGTTCACGAAAGGGTTAACTAAAATACCGTTAACAACTCCGTAGATGCAGTCGTGGAATGAACCAAGCATAGAGGGTCAACGAGCAATTCGTTGGCCGTGCATATTTAACAACTACAGTGAATAATAAAGCTCTTCAAACGTTATGCTAATGTCACGTCGCAGGTGTACTTGCATAGTCAAAAAGTATTACCTCTTCCATTCTAACATAATAGTACCTCTGGTCCACATGAATGTGGCCAAAAGGATTTCAGTTTGGTCAAAAAAATTGGTCCACAAATGACGAGACATAATTGGACAGGTGAATATCCATCCTAAACATTTATCCTGAAAGGATATTCATTTATGCAGGCTCAAATGGCTTACTGGAGAGAGTTTCTTGAATCAGATACGAAAACATATCAATTGTAACGGGTTAGTGGAGGAGTAAGAACGCACCATTGGACAAAATCGGTAAAGTGGATGTTTGCAGTATATTGGATAAAATACCAAAAAATATATGATTGGCTGAAAAATCGAATACGCATTGGTGATTGGCCAAAAGATCTATATGTACAACCGTGACTTTGCGAGGAGATTATGGAATGCCTTTTTGGCTTTGTTCTTTTTCTGTGTTGTTTTGTAATCTTCTTTGAACGGCCATTCTTTTGCAGTTTTGCTCACAAAAATTGGATAATGGAAAGGGTTTTAACCAGCAAGATGAAAAGTTGCACATGCTTTTTTGGCGTGTTGGGGATCGCATAACGTCAGAGCAATGAAACAAACAAATACTTGCTGCACAAGATTGAAAAGAAGAGATACAGGCGCACACGCCCATGAAGTTTCGGCAACCAAATCGAAAAAAACGAAAGAAACATGGATGGTCAAAAGTTGTGGCCACATTATTGTGGACCAGAGGTAGTACTACATAGTAATTTGTTTGGCTTATGGACTGCATCACTTTGTGCATATTCAATTTGCTTCTTGATTTTCTCACGAATAACTACGTAGCACACTTATATTGACTAAAGCACAAACCGATGACGCGCAGCAAACGTTCAAACAAAGCAAATGACCATTCAGCTACCGTGATCAGCTATTATAATAATTCCGACATACGTTATTCGACCTCACTGAATGCATTTGCCGGTTGTATACACGCAAGTTATCTTTTCGGCGTATGTTCCCTTTCTGCGTTCGCGAGCAGTTCATGAGCCCTTTGTTGCCTGCTAAATCGTACTGCAACAATCTACTTCTGTCACTTACATTGAACTGCTAGACATCAGTAATGGTGTTTATATGCTGTTTATGTTATTTTTGACGCGCTTTACGTCAAATCGTGGTTGCGTGGAAGCGTCGAAAGACACCCGGGAACTTCGTTCCCTATCGACGTAGCACCACTGATCGCGCCTCTGGCCCTTCGAAGGTACGCGGGGCGACCCTTTCCTCGGATCGTGCGAGACGCCACCTTCCAGATGTTCGACACGGCGTTCGTATCTCGTTCCACAGCCTGGAACAGGTCTTACACCGTGACGCATATTAATTTTAATTTAACTTAATTTAAGCTCTTAAAAGAACATGCAGTATATACAGTACGCAAACATAAATTCAAATGGTCTGTACAGTACGTACCTGCACTATAAATATAAACAGTTTCTACAGTACAAATTACTTTTGAGAGGTACGGTCAGACTCCGAGCCGTTTTCACGTTTCGCTGCTTGTGAAAATCGGCTCGGCTCGAAGCGGAAAAACAAACGCGGCTCCAAAATGGCTTCAGAAATGATTCCCATTATGAATGAAATGATAGTGGATAAATGATGGGGCCGCGAGGTGAAAAAAACGCGCGAAAATCCAAGCACAGGTTGAAGTTGCAGTGACTGTCTCTTTTTGCGTACCGCCTCAACACTCATCATGGCTCACACGTGGGCTGGTGGTGTGCTGCTCACACACCTCGAATATAATGGAGAGCAATCCTTGTTCACCTCTTTTAGTCCACAACGGGAATGCAGATGAGCATTTAGTTTGGTTCAGTTTCGCATTGCGTCTCCAGGAAAAGCGGCGGCACTCGACTAAACGCAGCGTAACGGCGGGCGAGACACTGCAGCTCGCTCACTGTCAGCTCGGCTGAAGCGACCGTGTTCATGCTGATGTTCATGATCGCCGACTGCACAGCGGCTGCGTACACTTTATGCGATACTTCGGTGAGGACGCTCCCCGTTTGCACCGCTGGCTCTGCTATGGACGTGCTCAAACCCAGACGCTGCAGATCTGGTTCGCTGTTTCGCCGCTTCACATCGCCATCCGATTTATCTTCCGCTGTGATCTGTCTGCGGGCATCCTCCACCAGCTGTGCCAGGAACTCCCTCGCCTCGCAGCAAGCCGAGTGGTGCTTTCTCGCCTGGGCCGCGAGCCCGCGCAGTGACCGCAAGCAGTGGATGTGTTTGCGAGCAAAGATGCGTGATTTCTCGCGCCGCAGAATCTGCTCCTGTCTCGCTTTATCGCGCTTGCCGTCGAGTCGAGATGATAGGGCAGTGTTCCCGTCCATGATGGCGTACTTGTCAGTCTCCTCAAGGTTCGCTCCCCCAAGGGAAGTGCCGTCTTCCTCCTGTTGTTTGCCAGCTTTTCCGTCAGCATCCGCATGATACTCTTGCTGGATTTGCGCGCATTCATCCACGTGGAGGTCCTGCGGTGTGGACACACCCTGTTCTTCAACATCGGCTCGTCGTGGCCCGTCATGTATCAAGCGTGACAAGTCTGGCACGGGTGCCTCCTTCACGGTCCCATTCACAGAATCAGGCCCATTGGTCACTTTGCTGTTATCCGCCGCGTGCTGCACTCCTTCTCGCATCCAGTGACCAGTGCTCGTTTCTGCTACACACCGAATGAAGAAGAGCGTCTCTCTTTCCGCGAGCTCCTTCAGCTGGCTTTTCACGACACCTCCATCTACTTCATGCGCACAAAGTCCGCTCCGATGCATTTTCGCCTCGTATGCCGCGAAGATACCGCGATGTCGCACAAAGGTCCGCTGTCCGCGTTGCTCGCAGTCACCAGACAATGCACGCTGCAGATCGGTGAGCAAAACGTCGTCGCTGAGAGCATTGGAATCGATCCCACACACTATTCGGAACACCTCAGCAGCACTTTCAAGCCGAATGAGTCCTTTGTGCCAAGAGTCGAGCTGCAGCAAGTGCGCCTTCAAATCGATCTCCAGTTCCACACATCGTTCAACGAGAAGATCCAGGATGCGGGGTTGGGTCTCATATCCGTCTGTCACGGTACCAACAGACGTCATTGCCACCTGCGCCATCACACCAACCGAGGAAACCGACACATCTGGGCGACCTGTGGATGGATCCTGAGCACCGAGGTTGCTATTACCAGTGTCTTCCATCGAAACCCGTGCTGACTCGACCGACCGATCGTTTTCAGCGAGTTTGTTCGCATCACAGTCTGGTGGGCTTGTGTCGGGCAAGGTTTCACGTTCGCCTGCACCGGTGTCGACAGGAAAAGCAGGTGGATTCAAAGCTGCAAACTCGTTGCTTTCTGTGCGCTCAGTGGAAGGAGAGTCAACTCTCGGTGATGCTTTCTCAACAGGCTTTTTCAGCTTTCCCGACGTTCGTCTTGAGGCCGGATGAGAAGTTGCTGGAGAGGTTGGAGCCACTGGCTGCGCTAGCATTCCTGGGGAAATTTCAGACTTGTCCTCTTCGTGCTCGTTATTTTGCTGTGCCCGCTTCTTCTTCGAAGGAGACCGACGAAGCTTGGCTTTCACAGTTGCTGCTCGTTTTGCCTCCTCTTCCTGCATTTTCAAGTCTTCTTTTTGCTGCAGTTTGTTCAAGGCATCAGCAGCTTGAGGATACGCACTCAAGACGGACTCGAACAGCTTCCGCGCTTCTGCGAACTCTTCAGTGGCGCCGAGCACCTCGCCAAGTTTGAACTTGGCATACGGATCATCTGGGTTGAGCAGAAGAGCTGTTTTGAACGCTTGAATACTGGACGACAACTCCTGTGCAGTTTCGTATGCGCACGCCAAATTGATCCGAAGGCGAAACTCGACTTCCTCATTTATTTCCATCGAAAGCGAAAGCAGATACAGTTCGATGGCTCGCTGCCAGTCGCCTTTCGTGTGCAACCGCACTGCGGCTTTCGTCACCATCTTCAGCTTTTGCGTTGGCTCCAAATTTGCATGGTTCTGGGGGAGCGATCTCCACCACCACTCAAACCCGCTGACTGAGTTTATGCACTCTGGATTCCATGAACACTTTTCAGACAGCACGACACGCTTCTTCGGAGACTCACCTCCGGGGCTTTTGGGCGGAGAGCCGTCAAGCGGATCCAACGAGCGGAATTTGTGGGTTTGAGAATCTAAATCGCTGTTGGCTTCTGCATCAAGCGATGTGAGCTGAAAATGGTCCAGTCGGTGAACCTCCTTCGCATTCGGAGTTCGACACCGGCGCTGTTTGTCGCCTTCCACGGCAGCGAGCTTGGGGGTGCTGAATATCCTTGAACGGCGACCTTGTTCAAGTGGAGAAGTCGGTGGGCGAGTGATCGGAAGACGCATGTGTGGTGCATATGGTGACGGTGCATCAATGTACAAAGACGACATCGTCGTGCTGGGAGAATGGAGAGCGCGAATTGGGCTTCGGCTGGAAGCTTTAGGGCTTCCAAGAGATGGAAGTGTGTGAGTTCTTCTATGAGGAGACGAGCCTGAGCCTTCACGCCTAGAGTCTTCGTCACTGAAGATAAAGGCTTCTTCTTGTCTCGATCCTTCGCTCGATTTCGACAGTGATCTTGGACTGCCCAGCTGAATCGGCGATGTGATCGGCATTCGCTCCGAGAAGGATGTGAGCAGTTGTGCCACGAGGCCGCAAATCGTGTCGTTGTCATTGTGCCGCTTTTGTAGAGTGTAGATGAACATGTTTGGCTGCCAGTGTTGACCTTGAGCTGCAATTTGGCATGAGCGCACAACTGCATCGGCATCGTTGTCAGCAAGTAGCACAAGGAGCTGGAGGCATAAGATCTACAGCAACGAGACATAGTAAGAAACTTTTGATATTGCTAGAGAGTGAAAGAGGTGGTGGCATGCCATTTCGTACTCGTTTCTTCTCCTCAGTGTATTGTGTCAGAAATCGGAACACGCATCCAGCAAAGCCTGCATCGAATAGATATCTCAATTTCAATCGATATTACTTGAGTACAGCCAACAGCAGAAGAGGATCATTCTTACCTGATCGATTCGCGTTTGTTCGAAGAGCATTGCATTCCAGTAAGTCCATTGCTTCCGACATCAAATATTCCTGTTCAGCAAAACAACACAACTCATCAGATTCAAATACACATGAGGAAGCTTTCCAAGACCAAGAAAAAAACGCACAATTTGAACTTCGGGGCATCGATCGACGGATGCAGCGAACATCAGCGCGGCGACAGGCTCGACTGACTGTGTCGAGAATTCTGATTCGGAATGAAGAGAAGGAACAGCTCGAAGTCGCTCGAGGACTGTTTGCTGGTGCTTCTTGATTAGAGCTTTCGCTGCATAGCCATTCGTTCACGTCAGACGTACCATATATAACCAAAGCCACACCCCATCGCATGAATCACTGCACTCACCTTGCTTGGACCAAGGCGATGTGATCATGCGATTTTTCTGGAAGTACGCGTTCATCCAGATACTGCTGCGCTCGAGAAGTGTGTGCTCGACGCTGAATGTCGCGTGCATGCGCGCATAATGGCCGAGCCACTTGTGGTTCACTGCAACGAGTGCTCCGAACGTACCTTCATCCTCATGCTCAAACTCGTGTTCGAGCGAGAGATCGAGCTGCAGCTCCTGCTCCATGTACGCGTCCATCGCTCGAAAGGGCAACGCCAGAATATGCCTATGTCCAGCTGTGTGTTTCGACGTTGATTTACCCTGGCAGGGGGAGTCGATACTGCATAAACCGCGAGGCCAGCGGTAGCTGTAGCTAGATGACGGACCTCGATGCAGAGTCAAATACTTGCGCCGAAAAAGAAGCGGGGGTCCTGGGGAAGCGGGGGTTTGAGGCTCGTGGCGTGTGGTTGGGTTGGGTGCAAGTGCGTGCAGACGCGCTATTCTTGTCAGGCAGCTCACATTCCAGTTATTTTCATTCCTGAACTCCGTCCACCACCATCGCCATCCGCTCCCATGTGACACTTGAGCGAATGGCTCCAGTTGCCATCGTTCGTTTTTGCGCTGCCATGGTTGCCTATTTCTGAGAGACCCCGCACGCCGCGTCGTTTCAAGGAAAGCGAGCGAGAGGTGAATGACCGTCACTCCTGTGTGGTGGCTTTCCCCTCTGAACAAGCAACCTCATCTGTCTGGCTCTTTGAGTGATCTCCAAGAGATCAAGTTGCGCATTCAGGGAAGAATTGCTCGACACTCCTTCACAAGATAGAACCACAAACCAGAAGACGAAAATGTGTCTATAGTTGTGTAATTAGCTCAAATAAGGCGCAATGTGATTTGTCTTGTAATCCACTCTTCAAGACACGCAACCCTCTATTAAGATAATTGAATCGGTATCTTTATCCATTTTCCTACTCTATGCTGTTGGAGCGTGTGTTTGTGTTTGTTTGTGTTTGTTTGTGTGCGTGAAGGAGAAACGCCAACAAAAAAGAAGGGAGCGAGGGAGCACGTAAGCACGGAAGATCGTCTCGCCAAGCAGAGTCAGCAGCAGCACACGCGCGTCGCATCGAACAGGTACGTCTGCCATTGCTTATTCAGATAGAGCGGATAGACAGCGTATGTGTGCGTGTGTGCGTGTGTGCGTATGTGGATATAAGAGACTCTATGTGGCGATCGCTGGGACGAGATCGAAGAGAGAGGAGGGACGAAAAGTGTATGAAACTCGCTCTCTCTCTCTCTCTCTCTCTCTCTCTCTCTCTTGCGTGTGTCTTGTCTTGTCTGTTTGCCTGTCTGTATGAGGGAAGGCGACACGATGACAAGAGAACTTACGCTCGCTTGTTGTGTATCTGCATGTTGTGTGACTGTCTTCTTCTTGCAGAGCAAACACCAACGTGGATCAAGAACGAGCAAGAGCTGCCGTCACCGCCGCCACCAAGAAGAAGACCAACAACCAGCTAGCGAGAGAAAGAGAGAGCTGCAGCTTGCCGACGAAGCGAACGGGTCTTGTGTGTATTGGTTGGACTATTGAATCATTGACAGACCGATCTGCTGAACGAACAGGAGACTTGAGTTCCGCGCACGTTGAAGATGTCTCTCGAGAGTGCTCCTACGTCGAGCTCGATGCCACCAACTTCAAACGTCAGTGTGTCGGCGACGACGCCCGAGCTGTCAACACAAGGAAGAGACCTGCTGCTTGGTGCCCTGACATCCTCGTCTTCATCTACGGCGGACCTCCAGCAGTCATCGACTGAAGATGCACCTTCCTCTGCTGCAAATGGTGTCAGAGCTGCGGAAGTGTCTCCGATTGTGCCCCCCGCACCACCGTCTACTATCGCGTCATTCGCTGGTGCAGACACGCTTGTAGCGTCGTCTGGGCGATCGTCGTCGTTCAACAATGGTGCATCGAATGTGGACGACTTCCTCTTCGACTCTGCAGCCTCGACTCCTGGTGTATCTCACGAGGTGCACTGGGAAGGATACGTGCGCAAGAAAGGAGACTGGTTGCCCCGCTGGGAAGAGCGGTATCTTGTGCTGGACGGCGCTGCGCTGACGTACTACAACACAAAGGAAGAAGCGCGAAGTGCGAGAAACTTGCGAGGGCGAATGATCATCTCCAAGGTCCGCCCCGAAAACTACGGCAAAGCGCACGGATTCCTGATTGAGACGAAAGGGCACAAGCACTTCCACTTGTGCTGCTCGACTGAATTGGAGAAGGACATGTGGGTGGAGATGATGCAAGCTGCAATCGACGAAGGCGTGAAGCACTCGCTCAATGGATCGTCCGTGGATCCAGAGACGCTGCCGATTCAGAACTCGCCTACTCAAGTCGATTTGCGAAGTTTCTACTATGCGTTCCGCCAGTTGCTGATCTCGCACTCGTCGTCGCCCCAGTTCTTCCCAAAGCTGTCCCGTGACGTTGTGCTGACGTCAAATTACGCGCCAACGGTTCCATTCTGGGGCGAATACCATGGACTCGACGGCGTGCTCCACTTTTTCTCCATCTTGTACGAGACCGTCGAGTTCACCGCTTTCTTCGTGACTGACATTGCGCAAGCGAAGGAAGGCTCCACTGCCGTCGTCGCAGGTCGCGAGACCATGAAGAACCGAGACAACGGACGCAAGTTTACGCAGCAATGGCAGCACACGATTGAGTTTGCGCCAGATGGCCGTGTCAAGAGCCTCACGATCCATGCGGATCCTGTTGCTGCGTCTGCTGTGTTTGGGTGCAATGCGACGTCCAGTTTGTCGTTGCCAATGGCCGCAGTCGTCGGAAACTCGAGCCAAGACAACCCAGCTGGCACTCTGCATGTGGTGGTGTTCCGTGGTGAGCAGATTTCAAGCTACGGAGTCGCGGCTCCAGGAGACGATTCGGATGGTGATAGCGCCAGCGGCCACACACCACTTCCGCAGCGAAAAGTGTTCCTGGGTCTCCGACTGATCACGGACGGGAAGACAAACGTGTACGCACCAAGTTCATCTTCGAGCTGTCTTGCGCGAACCCGAATTTGCGAACCGGAAGAAGTCCCAGATCCGAAATGGAACTCCCAGCATGATCTTCCATTCAAGGGCTTGTCGCGTGGCAAACCATGCTTTATGCTGATTGAAGCGTGGGAGATCAAGGAGAAGCTCCACGAAGACGATCCGGATGTCGAGGAGGTCATCGGAGTGGCAAAGGTCAACCTAGCTCCTTTCTTGGCGCTCGCGAGTACGTCGCGAACGGTGCGAGAGAGCGTTCTCCACACCGACATTGCCCGTGGTGCTGTCCCGCAGTGGTACACTTTGCTGTCTGCGAATGAGACAAAGTTCTCCTGTGGACGTGTCCAGTTGAGCATCAGCTTTGAGGCTCACAACGGCGCTGCGAATGACTCCCACTCTGGAGCTTCGTCATTCGAGAATGGAATTTCACCCGGCTTCGATTCGAACGCGCCTACTCCCCAGATTCGCCCACCTGGCATTGTACAGTCATTGAGTCAGCGAGTTGCGTTGGCAAAGGGCTTTTCGTTCCGGGACACCAAGCGCGACAACCACCAGTTCCGTGTCGGCAACACGAACTTTGACGTACCAAAGCGCTACCAGATGATCAAAGCGGTTGGTCAAGGTGCTTACGGCTGTGTGATTGCAGCAAGCGACATGGAGACCGGCCAAGCAATCGCAATCAAGAACATCCCGAACGCATTCAATGACTTGATCGACGCGAAGCGAATTCTTCGCGAGATTCGTTTGATGCGCCATCTCAACCACCCGAACTTGGTGAACCTGGTCGACCTCATTCGCCCACCATCGCTTCATGAGTTCAACGACGTGTACATCGTGACGGATCTGATGGAAACCGACTTGCACCGCGTGATTCACTCGAACCAGTCGATCACTGACGACCACGTGCAGTACTTCCTGTACCAGATGCTTGTATCGATCCACTATGTGCATTCTGCCCAAGTACTCCACCGTGATCTGAAGCCGTCCAACATCCTGGTCAACTCGGACTGCGATCTGAAACTTTGCGATTTTGGGCTTGCGCGAGGTGTCCACGGATTAGACTCGGGACTTACAGAATACGTTGTGACGAGATGGTACCGTGCTCCGGAGCTCCTGCTTTCTTCCAAGTACGATAAGCAGATGGATGTGTGGGCGATTGGCTGCATTCTCGCTGAGATGCTTGGTCGCCGTCCTCTGTTCCCTGGTCACGACTACTTGCACCAGCTGAAGATCATCATGGATGTGATTGGTTCGCCATCAGATGACTCGCTCGACTTCATCACAAACCCAAAAGCAAAGCGATTCATTCTGAGGCAACCAAAGAAACCAAAGGTCCCGCTTTCATCGATCTACCCTCGAGCGACACCGCAGTGCTTGGATTTGCTCGAGAAGATGTTGGTGTTTGACCCTCGCAGGCGTATTACGATCGCTGAAGCGCTGGAGCACCCATACTTGAGTCTCGTTCGCGACAAGTCGGTGGAGCGCACGTGCCCAACTCCGTTTGACTTTGATTTCGAGAACGCTGATTTGACGAAGCCCAAGCTGCAGGAGCTGATCTTCGAAGACGTGTGCATATTCCATCCGGATGCAAGGATACCTGATTCAGCCCCGCCTTCCAATGGCATGGGCAGTCGATCTGGTAGCAGCACGAACATTCGTACCCCACCAGCGTCTGCGTCAGGGTCTTTGAGCGTGCCAATCGCCTCGGCAGTGCTTCCTCCAGCTCCACACGCGGTTCCGATGGCAGAGCTTGTTTCAAGTGGTGCGTCTGTTTCTGGCACGCATGACGCTCAAGCGAACGGGAAACCTCCAAGACCAGCACCAGTTGTGCTGTTACCCCCAGCCGCCCTCGCCACAGCGAACGCTGCAACACCCGAGCGTCTGAATGGCATTACTGCTGTTGTCGATCCGGAAGTCGCGAGGGAAGTGGCAATCGACATTCGGGATTCAAACGCGGAGCTGGACTTTGTTGCTGCGGAGATCGAAATGTCGGAGGATTCTCTGGAAGCGATTGGGTCGACGAGCATCCACAATGTAACACTATCAGAATCGTCTTCAGAGACCAATGGCACGGAGATCGATTTGTCCACCACGCCGCACAAGCTGTCGCAGCCCAAGAGCATGCCGTCGCCGTCTTCAGTTGTCTAAAGCGTCCACAGAGAACGGAACTCACGCCTCGTGCACCGAGTATCTGAAGAAGAAATACAGAGCGGCGTGGTCGATATCTCGATGACACTCTGCCAATTGAGCGAGTACCCTTGGTCTAGGTCTCTTGCTTGCTCAAGCATTCCGAGTTGCTCTAATCCAGTACTTCGCGATATCATAAGAAAAAGGACAACACTGAGGGAGGAGAGCTGAGCCAATGAAGAAATGCGAGACGGTACGAAATGAAACAAACAATGTGATGTGCTAGCTTTATGTAAAAAAAAAAGAAGCTAAACCCTTTTCAAAGAAGAATAAAAAACTGCTGCTTGGTGCTTTCCTATCGCACCATCCGCACCACCAGCAGCTCCTGGCGGATCACCTGCGCGTAGAGACTCAGCAACGACGAGCTGCTTGGGAACCGGCGCAGGCCCTGCATGAGCACGATTTCGTCTCGGATCTTTGACTCCAGTTGGCTCAGCATCACCTGCGGGTGGCGGTGATACACCTGGAGGATGTCGTTGTCTCGCATGGCGGTGGCGAGAGCGAGCGAGTCCATCCACGCGGCGAGGAACACGTCTCGCCAACTGATCGTCGCTTGCTGGAAAGAGGTCGAAGAGCTGTTGGGCGATTGGTTGATGGGGAGCACACCAAATACCGGAGACGCTATTGCTGTTGGTGTTGCGAATGGCGAGATCTTGTTGACCGCGATGCCGAAATCCCGCGACACATGGGTCGCCCAATGCTGCGAGCGGCTGATCTCTTCGCGGAGCTCGCGGTTTGCGCAGCTCAGGCGCGCGAGGCTGGGGGCGTCCATGAACTGGCAGATCTCGTGCTCGACGACGCCAGGCGGGAGTGCAAAGAGCGCTGACATGTTATTCTCTTCAAATGGGACGTCTTGGGGCGTACAGCAATGTAGAGCTCTGCGACTTGGAGACTGACTTCTGGTGTCGAAAGCTGCTGCCGCTCGTCATGGGGATAAGAGCCCGAGAGCGCTCTATCCCCCTCTGCACCAGATGCTGCTACTGCCTCCTCTGCCATTGGTTGAGTTGTCACTACGCTTGTTGATGTTGTGTGAGCACGACCAGATTGTGGTTGAATCTATTTTGGAGAGCATACAGATGGATGGTTCTGATTTCCTCTGTGCTGTGTCAAAGAGCAACGTACAGCTTGGTCAGTCAATCAATAGCATTTATTAGTGTGATATAGGGATGATCGATCGACCCCAGCAACGCCCCCTGACTGGAGGCTCTTAAGCCTCTCGTGGATGCTCCTTCTTCCTTCTCCTGTCTCCATGCAGTCGCTTCCTGTTTCCTGTCGAATGGCTCCTTCCTAGGCGTGCGGGTTGCGCAGCACGAGGATGACCGAGTCGCCGCGCAGGAACATCTTGCTCACGAAGCGGTCTTTGTTCACAGGCTTGGCGCCCTTCTTGCCGGACTTTGGCGCCTCTGTCCACATCTCCTTCACGTTCTCCAGCACCCTGCACAGATCCACACAGTTAAATGTGAGCAGTTGGGATCATAACAACACCCACACGCACACACACACATCATTCACAGGCACCACTCACATGTTGCAGTGGCGGTCGAACGCCTTGACGCGCGCGAGCAGCTTGTGGTTATTTCTGACATTGATCAGCACCTGCGAGTTGTTCTTCACGCTGTGCATGAGCACCGAGAGCGGCCCTTTCTGGAACTCCTCCTCGTCTTCCTGCACGCGCTTGAATTCCGGGTTCGTAGAGCTGCTCAAAGGCGTGATCGATTCAGGACAAGAGAGAGAGAAAGAGAGAGAGAGAGACACACACACATTCACACACCGCGACGACGAACGTTAGAGACAGCACATCAAGCGCATTAAGAGAGCGTCATACACGCGCATGCAGTCATGTAAACAGGGACTTACGACGCCATCTTTCCGCTCCTATTCTTGCTGTCTCTTGCCTTTGGCGCTTTCTGTATCTGCTGGCTCCGCGAGCGATCAAAGGGGCTGTTCCGAGCTGCAAATCGTACTTACCCGAGAAAGAGGTGCCACACCATTCGTACTTACACGGGAACCCCCGATGCTTTCGCTCCACACGAATTTATTTTGCCCAACCCATTTCCTCCTTCCATTCGCCAGCAAGACACACGACACGCCCACGGCAAGCGATCTTACGAGAGACCAGAGCCTTCTTAGAAACGAATTGACTGACCATGGCGACTGCAGCGACGCGCGTGACCATTGGCAGCGGCAAGCTCGCGCTCGCAGACCTCAGCGCCGTCGCGGTGCTGCGCGCGAAGGTGCAGACGGACCTGCCGGCGGCGTCCGCGGCGTCTGGGCACCAGCTGAATGCCGCCGCCGAAGCCAAGGAGCAGGCGGCCAGCGACGCGATCCGCGCGCAGCTCGAGCAAGTTCTGAGTGGAACTACGTCATCTTCTACTTCGGCGCACGCGACTGCGGTCTCCAGAGCTGTGCTTGTTGTGCTGCTCTACAAGCTGCTGCGCATGCGCGCGACGCCCGCCGTGCTCGAGAGCGCGCAGTTCGTCGCAAACTTGCTCAATGCGGACGTGACGCCAGTGTTCGCGGCTGGACCTGTGGACGCCGCCGCGCTGGCGTTGCTCGCTGCCTTTGAAGGCAACGGATCGGCTCGTCAGGGCGAAGCGCAGACCACGATTGAAGCTGCGATCAAGGACGCTGTGATTGCGCTCCCAGCGCCCCTTAGCACTGCGGAGAAGGAGCAACTCATCCAAGGACCAGTCGTGCTGCTCGCTGTCAACGCGCTCACGGTCGCTGGTGCGCGCGGCTTGCTGCCACTCTCTGACGCGGTTGCTGCACTCACCTGCGAGACGCTGCGCGTCAATTCGGCGCCGTTCGAAGCCGAGTACGTCGATGTGAGCCGCCCGCACCGTGGCATCGTGACCGCGGCGACCAACTTGCGCCTCATGGTCGAGAACTCCAAGTTTGTGAACTCGCGCAAGGAGTTTGTGATCGACCCGGAGTGCATCCGCTACATTCCGCAGTACCACGGCCCTGTGCGCGACGCGGTGCTTGCGGCGTACAAGACGGTCGAGCTGGAGCTCAACAGCGCGATCAGCGAGGGCTTTGTCGCCAAGAGCGTCGGCGCGCTCCACCCACAGGTTCTCAAGACCACGCTCGGCTCCACGGTGGACGCGCTCAATGTCCTCTTGAAGGGAAGCAACGAGCGCCGTCAGGCTGTTGACGTGTCGCTGACGCCATTTGCTCCTGCGTCGACGTGCGCGAAGGAGCTCGTCGAGACGGTGACCGCGTCGCTGGTCGACGAGCTCGCGCTCGCGCTCAAGGTGTTTGACAGCGAAGACGAGCAGATCCGCGCGCGTCTCGCTGAGAAGAACGCCAAGGCGCAGGAAGCGGCTGCGAAGGCCGCTGCCGCTGCCGCGAAGGAGGACGAGAAGCTCGCCGCCATGACGGAGGCGCAGCGCAACAAGATCCTCGAGAAGCGCAAGAAGAAGATGGAGAAGTCGAAGGAGAAGGACGACGCGAAGAAGGGCGCGAAGGAGGACGTGAAGATCGGCGTCGGCAGCGCTGCGTTCCGTCAGTTCTTGGCGGCATCATCGGCGTCCCTGACGACGACGCTCAACCCGTTCGACTTGCGTCCAACTGGTGCGGCGATCTTCGTCGAAGAGCTCTTGGCGCGCATCGGCAGCGGCGGGTCGCGCCGCAAGCCCAAGATCGCCAAGGGTGCGCAAGATTTCCTGCCGCACCAGATGCAGCTCCGCGAGAAGATCTTCAACAAGATCCGCATGGTGTTCAAGCGCCACGCGGGCGTGGAGATCGAGACGCCCGTGTTTGAGCTCAAGGAGACGCTCACGGGCAAGTACGGTGAGGACAGCAAGCTGATCTACGACCTAGCCGATCAGGGCGGCGAGCTGTTGGCGCTCCGATACGACCTGACGGTGCCATTCGCGCGCTTCATGGCGCTCCACAACCCAGGCAACATCAAGCGCTACCACATCGCGCGCGTGTACCGTCGCGACAACCCGCAGATGGCGCGCGGCCGCTTCCGTGAGTTCTACCAGTGCGACTTCGACATCGCCGGGGGCTACACGCCGATGCTGCCGGACGCCGAGGTGCTCTCGATCGGCATTGAAGTGCTGCAGCAGTTCCCAGAGCTCGGCCCCGTGAAGGTGAAGTTGAGCCACCGCCTGCTGCTGGACGCGATCCTCGCGATCTGCGGCGTGCCAGCGGACAAGTTCCGCACGACGTGCAGTGCGATCGACAAGCTCGACAAGGAGCCGTGGGAGAACGTGCGTCGCGAGATGGTGGACGACAAGGGCATCCCGGAGGAGGTCGCGGACAAGATTCAGAAGTTTGTGTGCAAGGTGGGCTCCCCACGCGAGCTCCACGCCGAGCTGACCAAGGAGAACCTGTTTGGCGACAACGCCGAGGCGACCAAGGCCATGGGCGAGCTCAAGCTGCTGTTCGAGTACCTGGACGCCATGGGCGTGCTCGAGTGCATCTCGTTCGACCTCAGTCTCGCGCGTGGTCTTGACTACTACACGGGCCTCATCTACGAGTTCGTGCTCACGTCTCCAGAGCACAACGTCGGCTCGATCGCCGCCGGCGGTCGCTACGACAACCTCGTGGGCATGTTCTCAGCCACGGGCCAACAAATCCCGTGCGTCGGAGTGAGCATGGGCATCGAGCGCATCTTTGGCATCCTCCAGGCGCACGCTGAGAAGACGAGCAAGAGCCAGACGCCGCCGTCGCAGGTGCTCGTGGCGTCCACGGGCGGCTCGCTGTTGCTGCCGAAGCTCGCGATCTGTAAGGAGCTCTGGCGCGCCAACATCTCGGCTGAGGTCATGCAGGTGGACAACCCGAAGTTCACCAAGCAGCTCCACTACGCGCTCGAGGCCGGCATCCCATACATGGTCGTGGTCGGCGAGGACGAGCTTGCGAGCGGCCAGGTGAAGATCAAGGAGATCCTATCCAAGGACGAAGTGGCCGTGCCGCGCGAGGAGATGGTCGCCGAGCTGCTGCGCCGCAACTGCCCGACCACCAACACGCTCAGCATTTAAGAACTAATCTCTCAGTATTGTGTCGGGTGGATGCTTTATGAAATGGAAGCCTCGTGAGGCTTTTTTGATATGCAAACGTGTTGATGTGTCTTCATATTTGGATGGCTTGGCAAGGGGTTGTGAGAGACTGACAACTGACTGACGCTTCGGGCCAACAGATTTAGGTCCCGCTGTCTGTTGAGAAGGCGCACGGAGTTCAAGCCGTGATGCCACTAGCAAGAACGATCAGGCAGCAGCAACAGGCACAGGTCCACCCAGCTCCAGTTCCGATACTGAAGAAGAAGACGAGCAGCCATCCCGGGCCTCCAAACTACAACCAGCAGCAGCAGCTCTGTGACGAGACGCGCACGCAGTACGAGTTGCTGCTCCAGCGCCAAGAGACGAGCCACGAGCGGCAGCTCCAGGCCACGCAAACAAAACTGCAGCAGCTACTGAGCTCGCACATTTCGCTGGTCGAGCACGAGAAGATCCTGTTCGCGGAGGGCGAGTTCCATCGACGCGAGCGTGAGCACCAGGCGGCGGCGCATGCGCAGGAGCTCAGCCAACTGGAAGCGCAATGGCGACTCACGTGGCAGCGGCGCGAGAAGGAGCTGCTGCTTCGCTGTGAGGACGAGAAGAACCTGGTTCTCGACCTGCTCCCGCCGCTGGAACTGGAGCGCAGCGACGCGGTGCGGCGACTCAAGGAGCAGGAGATCGGTACAAGTTGGCCGTTGCATGTCACTGAAGCTGGGCTGTATAGGCTGACGCATGCTTGACTGCTCTGCATGCTTGTTTGCAGATCAGCTCACGTGGAGCGAGGAGCTCCACGAGACGACCCGCGCGCGCGAACTTGCCGAAGCTCGCTTTGACGAGGCCTGCAAGCACATTCTCACGCTCAAGGCGTGCGTCAAGCGCCTGGAGCCCAAGCTGGACAAGCTCAAGGCGGAGAAACAGAAGAAGGCGGATCTCTACGACAAGTGGCAGTACGCAAAACTCCAACTGGTGGAACTGAAAGGCGAGCTGAGCAAGAAGATCGCGACGCTAGAGAGCGACTTGGTGCATGCCCGAGACGCGCTGGCAGATGAGAAGGAGCGTCATGCTGCTCTACAGGTATGGTGTGCTTCTTAGCGTAACGTTAGGAGCGGCTCTCTGCTGTCGGTACTACAGTATCAAACTGGGGTTTGTGTCTGCAGAAAGAAGCGCTGGAGCTGCGCTTGCAGTGCCATCAGCTGGAGACGGAGATGGCGGAGCTGCGCGCGAGAGAGCAGCTCACAAGCGAGAGTCGAAGCGCCGAGCGGGTGCAGTTCGAGAAAGAGCTGGCGGCAGCGCGGTGTGCGCTCGTGTCGCAGAAGGCCAAGCTCCAGCAGATGCGCCAGAAAGCGGACGCTCTGGAGCAGCGCACATGCAAGTCCGACATCCGTGCGCAGGTACGTAGAGCCGTTCCTCATTGTCTGTTATCCATCATCACGCAAGTTCAATGCCGCGTGCGGCTCATCTGATTTGTGTGATATGGGTGTGTTTGTGCGACAACCAATCGAACCAAACCATTAGGAGCTTGCAACAAAGCTGGAGCTGCTGACGCGCATCACGGGCGAGCGTGAGGACACGTGGCGCCGCCAGAAGGGCGAGCTGCGGGCCAAAATGGCGCAAATGAAGAGCGCCGTGCGCCAGCTGCAGGCACAGCAGGACGAGCGGCAGCACGACGCGCAGCTCTCGGGCCTGCTCTTCGGGTCCAGTGGTTCGCATTGAGTTCATGGAGGTTTTATTTTTTAATACATGGCTACAGTCAGTCGGTTGCAGTTACACAGTTGCAGTTACCGTGATGGGTGTGCAAAGCAGCTTCAGTTGTTTCTACAGAAAAATGCACGCGAAACTTGTGTTTTGTATGGATGAAGCTCTGATCGATCGATATCTTGTTTTTTGTATGTCTTTTTTAGCCCTATAAACGCCAACCCTACTTGTGACGCTTGGGTTAAAGTGAAGTCCGCA
This sequence comes from Globisporangium emineosum, assembly GCA_023334195.1. Taxonomy (NCBI): domain Eukaryota; phylum Oomycota; class Peronosporomycetes; order Pythiales; family Pythiaceae; genus Globisporangium; species Globisporangium emineosum. Next base: position 17,851 of record JAASGK010000258.1, read on the forward strand.
AAAATATTTTCAATAGTGAGATTTCACATCAAAATTTAGTTAGACTTGGTGCAATGAACGGTGCAAAATTAAAGTTTGTCTCATTTGATTCAGAAATAAAATGTTTTGCAGTTTGAAACACTTTAATTGTGTTTCAAATCTATTTGAAACACCTATATCCCTTCAAAACGATTTCGCTTTTGCTCAGTATTTTTTTAAAAATTAAAAAATTACTTTAAAAAGTGGATTTTTGAATAGGAAATTATGGGTAAACCGATTGCGACACTGCATCGGGTTTAAGAGGGTCGGTCACTCTTCCAGAAGCTTCTGGAACTGTGAAAGACACAAAGAAAGAGATCCTCCACTCAAAAATGGAGCCAAGTGAACTTGGCGGGGCTTCATATCATAAGGGCAAGGCAAATCCAATTGGAGAGCGAGATGGGAGGGCGGGGCTCTATATGATGGCAATCCCACATGCACCACACTATCAGATAGCGTTATACAATAACACTAGCCTTGTGGAAAGCAGGCACATTCATATCATATCAAGGACATCAAGCAAGGGGGAAATGGAGGGATCGCGATCAGCCACTTCGCCGTCCGCAGCCAACCAAAACTCCTTCTATTCGGGTGGGAGATGGTGCGCATCGTCCCGTCGTTGTCCTCCTCATATCGTTTTTCACAGGGTTTACAATTTACACAGGTTCTCAGTTGATACACTTCGACTGTCATCCCCACTTCAGCTTCAATTGTTTTAGAGAGGTATTGGTTCTCACAGGAAGCGAGGGGTTACGTCTGCTTTGGGGGGAGTTGAGCAGCTCGCTCGCTCTCTCCACGTGTGGTGGTTATTCTAGAATCCCCACGCGAAGCAAGAAGCCGTCGAAGGCCTCTCTCCACGTGCATCCTAGCAGCACTTTCGCTTTCTCCAGCAACCCTCCACACGCAGCAGAACATGTCGGTCATCGGTGTGGACTTCGGCAACGTCGACTGCGTCATTGGCCAGGCCAAGCGCGGCGGCATCGACATCATCCTCAATGAGAACTCCAACCGCAAGAACCCGTACGTTCGTTCATGCAATCCCATGCAATCTACTGCAATGCTCTGTGTGTATATACATGTAGATTATATGGACATTGTGCTAACGTATGTATGCGATTGATTGTATGACTGCAGAAACATGGTGTGCGTGCAGGGCAAGCAGCGTTTCATCGGCGAGGCCGCGATCAGCGTCGCGCGCGCGCACTTTAAGAACACGGCAACGGACGTGAAGCGCCTCATCGGCCGCAAGTTCAAGCACCCAGAGGTGCAGCAGGAGATATCGCAGCTCGCGTACAAGTGCGTGGAGCTGCCGAGCGGCGACGTCGGCATCGTGCTCAAGTACAATGACGAGGACGTGACGTTCTCGTGCGAGCAGGTGGTGGCCATGGTGTTCAACAAGATGCAGGCGATCGCGGCGGCCGCGAACGACAACGTGAGCCCAGCGTACGCGGTCATCTCGGTGCCAGGCTACTACACGGACGTGCAGCGCCGCGCGCTGCTGAACGCGGCGAAGATCGCGAACCTGAACTGCCTGCGCCTGATCAATGAGCACACGGCGATCGCGCTCGCGTACGGCATCTACAAGTCGGCGCGCAACATGTTCCACGAGTCGGAGCCGCAGTACACGATGTTCATCGACATTGGCCACGCGAGCTACACGGTGTCGGTGGTGGCGTTCGTGCAGGGCAAGTTGCAGGTCAAGTCGGCGGCGTTCGACCGCTTCTTGGGCGGCCGCGATTTTGACTACGCGCTCGCGAAGGACGCGGCGAAGAACTTCCAGGAGAAGTACAAGATCGACCCGCTCGCGGATGCGAAGGCGCGCATCAAGCTCCTCTCTGCGTGCGAGAAGTCGAAGAAGAACTTGAGTCCGCAGGGCGTGACCGCGACGTACCTCAACATTGAGTGCCTCGCGGACGACCGCGACTACAACTCGCAGGTGACGCTCGAGCAGTTCGACGAGCTCATCGAGCCGCTATTGCAGCGTCTTGGCGGCCCGATCGAGCGCGCGCTCAAGGACGCCGGCGTGGAGAAGTCGCAGCTCACGAGCGTCGAGATCGTCGGCGGCGGCACCCGCGTGTCGAGCGTCAAGCGCCGTCTCTCGGAGATCCTCGGCCTGGACAAGGACGCGCAGAACTTTGGTCTGAGCACGACGCTGAACGCCGACGAGTCGGTGGCCCGTGGCTGCGCGCTCCAGTGCGCGATCTCGTCGCCGATGTTCAAGGTGAAGGAGTTCCACATCGCCGACCGCGTGCACCTGCCAGTGCGCGTGTCGTGGGAAGGTGCGGGCTCGTCTGCGCCGATGGACACTGCGGACGACGACGAGGACGTCAACATGGAGCAGGCATCGTCGGAGGAGAGCAACTCGATCATTATCTTCGGCCGCCAGGACGACTACCCGAAGACGAAGCGCATCACGTTCCGTCGCGACAAGGCGTTCGCGATCGACGCGGTGTATGACGAGTCGGCGAAGGTGTACTTGCCAGCGGACTACGGTCTCACGGTCGGCAAGTTCACGGTGTCGGGCATCCCGGTGCTGGAGAAGGGCGCCGAGCTGCCGAAGATCCGCGTGAACGTGCAGCAGGACGTGAATGGCCTGTTCTCGGTCTCGTCGTCGCAGCTGATGCAGGAGATCAAGGAGGAGGAGAAGCCAGCGACTACCGAAGAAGGCAAGGAGGGCGAAGCCAAGGCCGACGACAAGCCAGCCGAGCCAAAGAAGAAGCGCTTCCGCAAGGTGGACCTGAAGGTCCACGCGGAGGTGGGTGGCCTGTCGGTCGCCGACGTGAACGCCGCGACGGAGCAGGAGCTCAAGATGGCGCACCAGGACCGCATTATCGAGGAGACGTTCAACAAGCGCAACGAGCTCGAGAGCTTCGTGTACGAGATGCGCAACCAGGTGAGCGACAAGCTCGCCGAGTTCATCACGGACGCCGAGAAGAGCGCGATCGAGGACAAGCTGAACGAGGTCGAGGACTGGCTGTACAGCGACGAGGGCTTCGACTCGACCAAGTCGGTCTACCAGGCCAAGCTCGACCAGATGCGCAAGAACACGTCGCCGATCGAGTTCCGTCTGTCGGAGTCGACCGAGCGTGGCGTGGCCACCGCGGAGCTCCAGACCGTGCTCGAGGACTACAAGCGCATGGCGAACTCAGGTGACGAGGCGTACGCGCACTGGACCCAGGAGGAGAAGGAGAAGCTGCGCAAGACGTGCATCGACGCTGAGTCGTGGCTCTTCGACGAGCTCGCCAAGCAGAACGAGCTCAAGCCAACGCAGAGCCCAGTGCTGACGTCGGGTGCGATCCGCAGCAAGGTCGTGGCGGTGCGCGCCGTGGCGCTGCCGCTGGTGACCAAGCCAAAGCCGCTGCCAAAGGTGGAGACGCCGAAGGAGGAGCCAAAGGCCGCGGAGACGGAGGCCAAGGATGATAACATGGACTTGGACTAAGCTGCTGGTGTGCTGGTAGGTAGCCAACGCAGTCAGTGGACAGTGGGGTGTGTGCCCTATGAATGCGAGTGTGTGTGCGTGTGAGAGCAGAGTGCAATGACGGATGCTAGTCAGTTCTTGCTGCCCACACAGTACCAGTCACTCGATTGGAGCATGACCGCGTGCAGTTTAAGAGAGAGCAATATATACATGGATTCCTTTTTCTTTGTTTGAGAGACTGAGCTGTCGAAGTGCAGTAGCACGTATTCTTCTTCCAGAGCCAATGCAGCAGCCCAACGCAGGCAGGTAACGCGCTTGCATTATTACCTGCGTTGGGCTACTTATTGCATTGGATCGACTGAGCTCCTCGTGAATGACCGAGGGGCTCAAGAGTGCTGACTCTATGAATGGCATTCACTTTGCAAGTTGGACATCATAGAGCATCCTGGATGCCGGTTTATGATTGGCTCGTACTGATCAACACACGTTCTCATTGGTCAAATATCAGACTGGGAAGCCCGTAATCTGCCAGCTTATCCTGGAAATGCCTTCTTGTCTAGCATCATCCTTCCCACACTTTGTCAAACGACAACATCGAGAGAGACGAGAGATGGCTCTGCCTGTGCCTCTGCTGCGTGGGCTGGACGCCTGGGCGCGCGCGCGCGTGCTCTACGTGGTGTCGTTCCTGGACCTCATGGCCGTGTCCATGATCATCCCCTCGCTCTCGTCCTACGTCAAGGCCATGGACGGCGGTAATGAACTACTGCTAATGCTAGCTGTCTCTCTGTGGCTCTTGCCTCATCGCCATGAAGCTGATTCTCTTCTCTACGCATGCTCTGTATAACCCAGGCGCGCTGGCGTTCGGTGGCATCATGTCCATGTACGGTTTCATCCAGTTCTTCGCGGCGCCGATCGCCGGCAGTCTCAGCGACATCTACGGCCGCCGCCGCGTGCTGCTCGCGTGCTTTGTCGGCGCCGCCGTCGGGTACCTGCTGCTCGGGCTCTCGTGGAACATCTACGTGGTCATCCTCTCGCGCGTCCCGTGCGCGCTCTTCAAGCACACGCTCGACATCATCAAGGTGGCGATCACGGACGCGGAGGACCCCAAGTTCCGTGCCGCCGCGATCGGGCGGCTCAACGCGGCGTCGAGCGCCGGCTTCATCATCGGTCCCATCATCGGCGGCTACGTGAGCTCGGTGCCGAACGGCTTCAACTACACGGCGGTGCTCACAGCCGCGATCTTTGGCGTCAACTACGTCCTGGTGTCGCTGTTCTTCGATGAGGTGCACCAGCGACGTCGGTCTTCGATCAGCCTAGACGACGTGGCGCTCGAGAAGGAGCACCACACTAGCACTACTAGCACTACACAGAGCGCGTCGTCGGAGGACTGGAAGCGGCTACTGCGCAACGCCCGCGCCAAGGTGTTCGAGTTCAAGAACATTTTCTACGAGACCGGACCGGCCAAAACGCTGCTGATCGCGCGGCTGCTGCTCGCGATGGCCGCGATCTTGTACCGCACGCACTTTTCGACGCTCCTGGAGGACAAGTTCGGCACGGACTCCAAATCCCGGGGCTTCGTGCTCAGCTACATGGGCTTCCTGGGCACGTTCGGCAGCTTCGCCGTGGGCTTTGCCACCAGGGTGGTCAAGTCGGAGCGCCTGCTGCTGCAGCTCTCGAGCATCGTGTACGTGTTCACGTTCGTCGCGCTCTCGAAAGCCACGACGGTCGAGCAGATCTACCTGATCCTCATCCCGCAAGTGGTCTCGATTAGGTAACGTGCATTGCTGCCCATCCATTTTGTGTCGGTGAGTGAAGGTCGTTCTGTGATCCTAAGTGTATCATCTCTATCTATCTGCTTATCATGATACACAGCATGCTGCGCGCGAGCTCCATCGCGCTCCAGACCACGTTCGTGTCGCAGGAGCGCGTCGGCACCTTCATGGGCGTGTCTTCGTCCCTCACGGTACGGATCTCCATCTCACTCGTTCTTCCTTGTGTGCTGCTATTGATTGCATGCTAATGCTAATGCTCTTCCTTGTATCTTCTTATTGCTGCAGTCGATTGGACGTACCATTTCTCCAAGTACGTTGACGGATCTCTCGTTTATATCCATTGCTCTTATAAGCTTACCCATCTCTGTGTGTGTGCTCTGTATGATTCAGTTCTCTCTGGCTGGACGTACATGCTCTCGGTCGACGGACCAGCACACGGAGCCGCCCTGCTGGCGAGCATCAGCGCCGCGCTCTTCTGCTTCTCGCCGCATTTCGCGAGCATCAGCGACGCTAGCTGGAGCGCGAAGAGCGGCGACGCGAAGCAGAGCAAAACCAAAGCCATGGACTAGATAGAGTCACGAACTATAGAGACCCCTGAGTAGTGTAGCTAACCCCTGTATGGCAGATTATCACATGTTTTCCATCATACTCGGGGGCTTCGAGGATTTTATGTAGCCGAGGATGAGGCCGATAGCTCGGGCGACTCGCGCGTCTTGAGCTTGTAGCTTCGCCCCCACTCGCCCTTGCCCGCGGCGTTCCACGAGCGGATCGTAAACTCGTAGAGCATGTCGAACTGCAGCCCCACGAGCAGGAGCTTTTGCTCGCGTGACTTGCGGTTGTGCGTCGCGCGCTCGAGGCGCCAACTTTCCGAACTCGAGCCAACCCCTAAGCCCGAGCCTCCTGTTGCAGCATCCTCGCCGTCTTCATCCACCACGATGATCCGGTAGCGTACTTCGTACTTGTTGATGATTGCACCGTTCGAGAGCGGCGTCTGCCACGCGATATGCACGATGCACTTGAAGATCTTTTGCTGCAGCGTGGTGGTCGTTGTCGTGGTAGCCAGAGGCGTTGTCTTGCGAGCCAACGGATCTCCTGGACCTGTGTTAGTGCCTCTGGTTGCAGCGATGGGCGTGACGGCAGGAGACCGCACGAGCACCACTTCGGACGAGAACGTGCTCGAGAGAGTGACGTTCTCGCCCGGAGGATACGGCAGCGATGGTGCTTCCTGCAGCAGCCTGCGGCACTCGGAGCTCCTCATCTCTAAAGTGCGGCTTGTCTGGAGCTTTGCCATAACTCCGGCTGACGAATGTTCGCAGCACTCGCCGACGAAGTCCAGCGCCGTTTGCTTCAAGTAGCAGGGCGTGGACCGGTCGGCGCCATTGAGCAGGAGCCACTTGACAAGTTCTGGATGGGAGTACATGCTCGCGACGCAGAGCGGGGTGGCGTCTTTAAGCAGCCACCTGAGGAAGGAAACACAACACAATGGTGTGAGCGAGGTCTATGGGATTGGCAGCTCGTCTGTGAAGGCTTTCTCACCAGTGGATGGACTCCCACTGGAGCTTCCAATGAGCCATCACGTTCGTGAACGGCGCTGAGAGCGCCTCGATGTGGTCCAGAACCTGCTTCTTGACCACTATAGAGCGTGCACACAACGACAAAGAGATCGTGACACAGGGTCATAGGTTATGAGGGTTTCGCATCAGTGCTAGATTAGAATCATTGTTATCGAGTCCCTCACCTTGGAGATCGCCCTGCACCAAGCCCCGCAGCAGTAGCACGCGCCACCAGCCGCTGTCCGCTTCCAATTCCTCGGTCAACGCAGGATCAGGCTCGTGCTTTGGTCCACGAGCATCATGAGCTGCAGCAGAAGCACGCTTGAGGTTGCCCATATCTCCAAATGATGTGCTACTGCTTGGCGGGGCAGACCTCAGTCAACACAGCTTTGCCCTGAAACCGATTTCTCAAAATACGAACACACGGCGCGCGGATGCAGATTTGGGAAATGGTTCTCGTCCCTCTATTACGTCGGGCTTAGGCGATTGACGCCTGGAGCTCGGCCTCCAGTTCGCCCAGGCCGTCATCGCTCTCATCGCCGTCGTCTGACGTCGCAATCGAGCCCGTCGAAGCTTTTGCTGGTGATAACGACACCGACTTGGCTAGCAAACGTGTCGAGACCCGTTCGGTCCCCTCTCCTTCTCTCTGGTGCTGCTCTCGCTGCTTCGCCGCAGCTACTTTTGTTGCTTTGGCGAGTGCTTCCGAGTCTTTGGCTTGCAGAGATTGTGCAGCTGGCTGGCTCGTTGGTTCTTTCGTCTTCTTTGACTTGGTTGACACAATCTTTTTGGGTACGACCACCGCTTTCTTCTTGGCTTTTCCGGTCGGGGGCTTCCCCAAAGCGACTGGCTTCACAGTTGGGGCCTTGCGTGCTTTTGCTGCTGTTGTCTGTTTTGCTGGTTTGGCTACCGATTGCTCCGCAGAGGAACGGGTGCGAGTCGTTCTTGGGCTCGTAGCCGTAGTGGCGAGTTTCGATCCCTTTTCACTCGCACGCGTCCTCGCTGACTGCCTCGTGCTGGGGACCTCAACTGAAGATGGTTCGCTGACATTCCTTCTCCTCGTACTTCTCTTCGGCGCAGTTTCAGCTTCCACAACAGACGCTGGCTCTGCTGCCACTACTGAACGTTCCAGTTCCGCCTGTAGCTCTTCTAGACCGCCGTCGTCCTCGTCACTCACTGTGGTTGCAATGGACACTGCATCCGACATTTCCCTCCGCTTCGCTGCAATCCCACGAGGAGATGCGATACCCTGAGCACTTGGTTCGCGTGCTTTGGCTTGCGCTTTTGCTCCCGTCGCTCGTGGTGGTTTCACTGGACTCTTAGCAGAAGCGGTAGGTGCTGAAGGTTCATCAGGCGCAACTTGCAGCTCCGCCACATCCCCATTGTCGTCCCTATCGCCATTCCCCACTGCTACGACAGGTGCAGCTCGCTTGCGCTTGAGGTTTGCTCGAGTCCCCCTCGCTGGTTTGGCAACTTCAGCAGCTGGAGTAGCAGCAACTGACGGTGATGCCTTAGACTCATCAACTGTACGCTCCAGCTCCGCTTGCAGCTCAGCTAAAGCTCCGTCGTCGCTCTTTGTGGCGATCGACGCTGCTCGCATTCGCCGTGTGACAATGTCACGTGGGGCAATGCCAGCAGAAGCAACACTGGTCTCTGCTGCCTTGTTCTTCTTGCTCGTGGCGGCGTTACTTCGCTTTGCTGACTTGGCAATTGGTTGAGAAGGGACGGTAGACTCTTGCTGTGTGGAGAGCTCCAGTTCAGCCTCTAACTCGGCTAGCGCCCCATCGTCGCTCTCTGTAGCGATCGAGACCATGTCCAATGCCTTTATGCTACTGCTGGTGGCGGTGCGTTTCATAGCAATACCACGTGTGGGCTTCTTCCCTGGGGCGTCATCTTTTATAGGCTTCTGCTGCTTCGCTGGCGTTGGCTTCTTGCTCGTCGCCCTACGGGCTCTCGCTTTCGCAGGTTTGTTGGCTGGAACAGCCACGGATGGCGCAAGTGAGAGTTCCAGCTCTGCCTGCAACTCGGCGAGTCCGTCGTCGCTCTCCGTGGCAACGGACGAGACCGCGTCAAGCAGTCTCTTTCGCTTCCCGGGACCTCTGAAGCCTAAAGCTGAAGCAGACGCCACCACGGTAAGTGCTCTGGGTTGGCGAGCAACAACAGCAGGCTTCCTAGTCGGCTGCTGCTCCGGTGTCTTCGCTGGCGCCTTTGGCTTTGCTTTTGGCTTTGCCTTTGTTCCCTTCGCTCCGACCTCCGCCTCCAGTTCCGCTTCGAGTTCCGCGAGTCCGCCGTCGCTTTCTTCGTACTCCGAGTCCCCCGTGCTGTCGCTAAACGACTCGGAGTCGTCCTCCACATGTGCTATCGCTCGCTGAGCGATTCCGGTTTTCGCTTCGCGACCGACAACGAGAGATGCGTTCAACTCGGCTTGGAGCTCCGCGAGCCCGTCACTCGCAGCATCTGATGCAAACGTGAACGCCGAGCCAGTACTCGCCACAGAAGACCGTCGTTGTCGCTTGCGCGGCGGAGCTGGCGTTGGGGTGTTGTACACGTCGCGACTGAGCTCTGCTTCGAGCAGCGCCAGACTGTCGTTCTCACTGGACGCAATGGACGACCGTGTGGTCCTCTTGCTTCTCGGCCGGGCCTTGGAAGCGTCGGCCGTAGTCTGTTGCTGCTGTTGCGAGGCTGCCTTTGTCACACGAGAACGCGATCTGCTACTGCCGCTTGGCTGTTGAACTCCAGGAAGCAGAAGCTCTTCGTGGTCGTACTCAAAGTGGAAATTCTCCGCTTCGTCCTCTGGCACCACAGACTTGGCGTTCTCCACCATCACCACGTCCGATTGCCTGGACTCGAGCTCCAGAATGGGAAGATCCTGCGTCTCCAGCATGCGACGGGTTGCGATGCTGGCCTTCGCCTCCAGATACGCGCGAAGCTTCGTCAGCAGCTCCAGTCGGCTCTTCTCGTGGCTCTGCGTGAGTTCGGAGACTCCCGCGTGCTTTGCCCCTAGTTTGTTGGCTCTGGGCTTGAGTGTTGGCGCTGGCGTTCCAGTGCCGTTAGTGCTCGTCGCATCGATCAGCCCCACAGAGTCGCTGTACTGCTTGCTGAGTATGTCCAGTTGCCCCACTTGCTCTTCCTTCAGCTGCACATTTCAATACAAGGACTGTTGTTAGTACCAATAGGTTTCAGAGCCACAATTTCAATCCCACACAACACAAGCAAACGTACCAGGGTCTCCAGGTCGCTGACAGCGAGCCCGCTTTCGCTCATGAGACGCCGCTGCTCGGACGCCTTCTCTCTCGCCTCCGCTGCTGATACGCGACCGGACTTCACGCGGAACTGGTAGCCGAAGCCCCGCAGACACTTAAGGAACGCGTTCTCCTTGTGCACGAGCGTGCTGAGGATCGCGAGCACCTCGCTGGACGCCTTCGGGTACACCAGGGAGCCCAGCCCCGTCGTGCAAGTGCACTCGATGGTCATGAGCGCCGTCCACGACCGCGGGTCCACATCGATCTTGTGCTTCGGCGTCCCCAGCTGCACGGAGTAGGCACTGAAGAGAGCGAACACAAAGCCAAAGAGCGACGCGACGGCGCGGCTCTCCTCAAAGGGGCCGTGGTCTTCGATGCAGCATACGAGCAGCTCGAGCGCGATCTGCAGGATCGTCTGGTGCGTGGTAGACGGCGTGCTCTCCCAGAACTCCACGTGGAACGCTGCGCTCATGCACCGTCGTGTCCAGAGCGTCTTCCACGCTGGGAATGTGACCTCGTCCTAATGGGGAGCAACAACAACGAAGTACAGGGGCAGTTAGTATACTTGCATAGCTACACGCCCAGAGTCAACAACAGCATATATATATATAAAACATATACTACACATACATCCGCTACGAACTCGGCGGTGAGCTCCTGGAACTCGAGCCGCATGCAGTTGGCAAAGTGAACGAGGGCCTGGTTCCACTCCACGCCCACGAGATCGCTTCGGCGCCGCTTCGCGCTCGGCTTCTTGGCCAGAGGCGGTGCTGGAGCTTTGGGCCGCGGTGGCCTGCGCGACGCGGTCGTGCTGCTGTTGCTGCTACTGTGTATTGCGTCTGCTGCTGGCGGTGAGCTCGTCACGCGCGTCGCGGCTGCGCGCAGTTGTTGCGCCTGAAGCTGGTGCTCGTACCGCTCAGCGTCTCGTGTCACATCCTGCGCATCGCCTGCGCTGATCGCTGGAGACGCAGCAACCAATTCTCCAGCAGGAGACGCAGTGGTGTGGGTCAGAGCAGACGCAATAGAAACAGCAGAGCCACTGCCTGTGCCCGGCAGTGGAGAAGCAGCGACGGCGGGCGATGGCGTTGGCGAGGACGCAGGTGCTTCGCGCCCCATCAGCTTCCAAGATTGTCTGTCCATTCACAGTCACGCTGAATAAATAGTCGCAACCAAGTTTCGGTATGTCTGATAAAAGGACTCATTTTTAGTTGTTTCATCATCTTGTATTGGTTTGTCACTTTGGTTTCCTGGTACAATAATTTATTGATTCTGGAAACATTCCAGAATACATACCCCTAGCTACTAATTAGATGTATCAGTAAATCCGTGACACAATCCGGAATGACTGATTCACACTGGACTTATTGTTCATTCCGGATTGGGAGTAGTACAGTGGGCGAACTAGCATGGACTTCGTGTGTCCGAGGAGAGGGTTTTCTTTTCCGATTCTAACCAGAAAACATCTGAGCAATGGTAGCTCCCATTCCGCCGCGCAAGTTCGGCTCCCTGCGTCACCTCACGCGGCTCTGTGTGTTTGCGTTCCCGTTTCTGATGCGAAACAGGGTGTTTTCAGCTAAAACAATGGCTGGTCTAACTCCTAGGTTTTATGTGTCAACTGCCGTTCCGGACGAATACAGTGATCATACAAATGTCAAGTGAGTGGTGTGATGGGCAATCCAGAATAAAGATACTTATCCTACAGTATGATGAAACAACTCAAAATGAGTCCTTTTATCCGACATACCGAAACTTGGTTACGAATAAATATTCATTGCAACCTCATATTAGTTCAAATCGGAGCTTAAATTATGAGCACAAACTGGAGGTTAAAGGAGGTAAACCTTCGGTTTGTGCTCATAATTAGATACCTTGACGCCTCATTATTAGATAGGTACCTGGACGCCTCATATTCGACACCCAACAGCATTTAATTCTGGAAAAATGGCGCCGACTATCCGCCCACATATTTGATGTCCACCCACTGTGGACATTCCCGAGTATTTGCTTGAACCAAAACTGGGAGGGGTTTTTTGTTGTGGAAAAAGTTGCTCTCGCGAAGTGCTTCTGCGTGCCCCGAGACGTTGCGCCACCAGTCGTGCTGACTTCTGACCGCATCACAAGTCGTGAACGGCGAGCAGCGGCAATTCGCACGTCAGATTCGACCTCCACCGCTCGCATAATGTACCACGTGTTGGCGCCAAGTAGGATGGTGATCCCAGCGGCAACAGCGATCTTGGCGAACGTCTGCACCTTGCGCTTCCAGCAGAGCTTCTCCTGGTACTGAGTCAGGGACTCCTGGCGCAGGGGTAGCTGCTCCATCGCGTTGCTAGAGGTGTTTACTGTGTGAGGTTGGGAGGAATCGGACGCAAGTGCGCGCGACTTGGTGAATGGAAGAGTGAAGGCTCTGTTGGCTTGTGCCGGCCGCATGGTGCCCTCATATCCACATTTATACATGCAGTCCGGTGAAGTCCACTGGCTACTTACTCTATTGATGGGATAGGTCTTTCGTCACCTGCAATAGCTACCTACAGTACAATCGAAATCATCCGGTTGCCTCACTCTCCGTTGGACTCCCATGGCTACAGTTATCATCATTCCCATTCGCAAACGAAAAGAGAATGCGTGTTGTTCGATCCTTGACCACAGGCGAGCTGGATGCATCCGCTGCAGTGTTACGCCAGTTCCAGCGAGATGAATCCACTCACACGGTGAAGTATTGGCCTTCCAGAGCTTACCAACGGAAAAACCACGTGCTGGTGCTCAAGCAGAGACACCGCAGACACCATTGCTGGCGGCATGCCCGCAACTTCAAGATGCCGCAACAGACTCTATCGCCAGACACAACACCAATGGGTACTGCGCTTTCGACCGCAAGAAGTCATATCATCATACTACATGCATAGACGTGCTAACCAGATGGTGAGCAGCATGCGAGGCGCTGCAGAAGGGCGAGTCATCGCGTTGAGCCATGGCTGTTCGAGCTGAGACTCACGAGGGTCCTTGAAGAATGGATAATGCCGTGCATTTGTAGCCATGTGGGTGAAGCAAGCGCTTGTTTGGGTTCGATGGAGTGAAGGATGCGTTCTGGGTCAGCACACGCGCCCCACCATTTGAATGAGGAGTAGTGGACTTGAGTGCGAGTTGCATAACAAGGAGATGCAGGCGACTGCCAACAACCAGCCACAAGATCAAGAGCATCCAATGAAATGATGAGTCTTTTTATTACCCATTGTTTCACCGTAAACAGTAGAGCAGCTTCGCGACGGTCCAGTTTGTTCCCCGATGCGAAACTTGTTCGTGAGCCCTCGCGTTTTACTATTTACTAGTAGCAATCGCGAGTCGGCCCTCACTTCCCTACGAACGTACACATCAGCCCGAAACACGACTATGCAGTATACATAAGGTGCGCTACATCAATGAAGAAGCCGCCTATTTGCCCCCATGCAATTGGTGGTCATGCTTCAAACGGAAGGGCGTGAGGGCGAATCGCGGAGCCTGACCGTCATTCTGTCGGTGGAGGACGTAGGAATGCTGGTAAACTGCACCCATTCCTGGAGTAATGAGAGGGATGAATCGAATGCTGGTTGATGTGAGGAGAAACTAGCTGGTTCGGATGATACAGTCGGCAGCTGTTGCGGGTGGCAAAAGGCTGATCGTTGCCTCGAAGTGAGTGAGTATGCTCCACTTTCGCACTGTGGAGGGCGAAGTGTATGTCGCGGGGGGGGGGGGGGGGGGGG